>JAPKLW010000591.1:124487-138179 GCA_026898455.1 Plectranthus barbatus | reverse complement strand
TTGACTTACCAGCTGACAAGGTCCCAGTCAGCTGAGTAACCAGCAGATCGCAAGAAACGAACTAACACATTTTCCGCTGCCAAGTTATACCCTGATAATCCGGGACCATCAGTAGTCATCAATGAAAGTGACGAAGTACTCGTACCCTCCACGAGCCTGCGTGGACATCGGTCCACATAAGTCAGAATGGATCAATTCCAACACTTCCTCTGCTCGAGACTGACTAGCCTTGAAAGGCCTAGTTGACATCTTGCCCTCGATGCAGGATTCGCAGACTTGATAAGGTACAACCCGGACTAGGTCCAATGTACCTTCATCTGCAAGTCTTTGAATCCGCTTCAAGCTGATGTGACCCAGCCTCAAGTGCCAGAGATATGTAAGATCCTCATCAGAAGAAGTAAGTTTTCTCTTTCTAGGATTATCAATTACGGATGAATTACATGCAATACTTGCGGAAGACTTATGATTACAGTTAACAACATAGAGAGAATTATTCAGCATTCCACGACAGATAACACCGTTATTACTAATGATAGAAACACCACTATCAAAAATAACTGAATATCCATCAACATAAAGTTTGGAAACTGAAATAAGGTTTCGCCGAAAATCCGACACGTACAAAACATCTCTCAAAGTTAAAACAGAATCATTAAAGTACAAGGTGAAATCTCCAATGGCAGCTGCACTCACTTGTGTTGCGTTCCCCATCGAGATGGTAACCTCGTCATTCTTCAGCACCCTCCTCGGTGTGAACCCCTGCAAAATGTAACAAACATTATCAGTAGCTCCAGTATCCACTACCCACGAATGAGTAGAAATCGATGCTAAACATGTTTCCATTACAAATGCAAATGACGTACCTTCTCTCTGGGCATTCGGACAATCCACGTTTCCGCATCCAGCACACTCGTTCTTCTTTGGAGTGACCTTGGCTCTCTTCCCCTTCCTAGACTTGCTATCACTGCCTGTTTTCGTGAACTTGCTCTCAGCACCATCGTCTCCAACCTTAGAGGTTGTCGAACCAGTACTAGAACCAGACAGAACAGGTTTCCGTGCTCGCATGGTAGACTGCTCCACTACAAGATCCTCAAGCAGCTCATGCAGAGCATACTCTCCCTTTGCAACATCAACTACCTTAAAGTCATGATAGGATTCCGGAAGAGAATTCAAGATAATATCAATCTCGCCTTGCGCACTGATATTACCACCCCGCACAGTAAACTGTCTCATGAGATCAATCACAGACATCATGTGCGTAGTCACTGAACTATCCTCAACCATCTTCTTGCACACAAGATTGTGCACAAGTTTATAGTTAATAGTTCGCTCCACTTTGCCAAAGGTTGTCGAGAGTTCCTTCCAAAGCTCTCCAACCCTTTCGAGATGTTCATACTTATGCCTTAATTCTCTAGACAGGGAACCCATGATGAGCCAGAAGGCAAACTCATCAGCATCCTCCCATCTGTCATAGAATTCAAGCTCAAGTTCGCACACTCCTCTTTGAGAATGCAACAGTGGATCCATGTAATGGACATGCGCTTGATTTTTCAGATAAAGGATGTGTTTGATGCAGAAACTCCATTCATGGAAGTTCGGACAGTTAGAGGATTGAGAGCAAGTATATGATCGACAGTAGACATAGACATATCTGAAACAATAAAGATCTTAAATAAGAACATACATTTTGAACTTCGAAAACAAATGCATTGAAAACCTTTTAATAAATCAAATACAAATGTTTTCCACTAATTGCCCAAGAGTTCCCACCGCAAGCTACACTAGTAGACGTTTACGATGTCACCCTCAACCAGAACTGCGGGTTTTAAGCCCCAATCCATTTAATTTCACTACCATGTCAGGATGCTTTTGACACTAGAAATTAATAATTAGTGAAAACCTTAGACCAAGCCATCTCTCAAGAACAGGGATGCAATTCTTGCATTATAATCTAAGATGCTTCTAAGCAATTAACCACAAATTTAACTCCGGCCAAAAGAGACAGTTTAGCATGGCACGTAACCATACCGCACAGCCCTTAAAGCTTTTGTTATCTATAATTTAAATCAATCCTAGAATACTTGTGAAAGAGGTCTACGCAAGCTACACTCGTAGACGTTTATGCAAAGCCCTCCTACTATTCACATGATTTAAATTTTTTGTCTAGAAATCCCAACAACCGTACCCATGCACCTCTAGGAACTAGCAAGCTACACTCGTAGACGTTTACTAGAACGAGAGATACACTTACAGCCTAGGATCGCTTTGTGGAGGTCTATTGATTTTAATTAAAAAATCTGCTCAGTATTTTTCTTTTAAAAGGTTTCTTTATGCGCACACATAATTTCTTTGTCATTATATTTTCCAAATTTTTGCATGTAATTTAAACAAGCCCAAAAATTCCCAAAATATAATCCAACAAAAGAAATTAATCACATAAGCATGCTTGAAAAGCTGTAAATAATAAAAGCGATAAAACATGTTTTTCCTATTATCTACACATGCTTAATTGCGCACATAAATAAATCACATATCATACGAGGACAATTAAGGCAAACAAAAATTCCTCGTGGCCCCAAAAATAGAAAAAAATAAATTATATCTATTACAATTTGAATTTTGAATTAATTTGGATAATTCCAAATCTTTTCAAATCTTCAAGGGCCTCCAAAATCTTCAACCACCAAATCTTTTGGGATTTAGGCCTTTGTGATTTGATGATTTGCCCTAACCCTAATGCAAACCTTAGGGTTTACACAGGATTGCACAAACCACCAAAACACGAGCCACCGTCGCAGGGACAGCAACAACCGACGACCGCCGAAGCCGCTGCCGACCGCCGCCGCCCCCGACCACCGGTCCGTCGCACGCGCTCGTGCGTGCACTTCGCATGCGCAGCCACGGTGCCGCCGTCGTTCGCCTACCGCTCGGCAGCCCGCGACACACGCTGCCGCGCACTATCGCCCGCGCCGTGCGGGGCCCTGCACCGCCGTCGCCCGCGGCTGCACGCACGCGGCAGCCTGCCGCAGCCGTGCACCGCCCTTCGTCGGCTCCGTCTTCAATCTTCGTCCTCGACCCGTCCAATTACAAAATTTGAAAAATTACAGA
Source organism: Plectranthus barbatus (assembly GCA_026898455.1). Classification (NCBI taxonomy): domain Eukaryota; kingdom Viridiplantae; phylum Streptophyta; class Magnoliopsida; order Lamiales; family Lamiaceae; genus Plectranthus; species Plectranthus barbatus. The sequence continues at coordinate 135,071 of JAPKLW010000591.1, read as the reverse complement.
AATCTATTCTATTACAATTTTCAAATCTACACTAATCACGAATTTTCTCGTGATTTTACAAAATTAATACAGCCCTACACGGATAAACCACCGCGGACTGAATTACACGGGTTGCCACGAGGAACAAAAACCAAACACAATAAACAATAAATCCATACATGCATATTGAATTCAATTATGAACAACAGAGCCATAAATCAAAAACCTGGCTCTGATACCAATTGTAGAGTTTTTACCGTGAACCGAATCACCAAAAACCAATTCTAATCGGATCGATTTATGGATATTGCACATAATTTAAATTCACAAAAACCTAGCATGCTCCTATGAATTTAATGCATATTTGGGGATTGAGAGATTACCGTAATTTCGTCGTCTCTATACCGATCTTTTGCGTTTGAATTCCAAACTTCAATTCAACCACGCAATTCGATTTCTCTGCGGAAACAGAAATTAGAATACTAATTTCTAGAGAAAAACAAAAATAAAGAAAAGGGAAGAAGAGATCTTTTGTTCTCCTGATTAGATCTTCATATCTGTGTCCCGGTGCTGGTCAGATCTACTACTGATGAGGACTCCGTAGATCTGTGGCTTGAGCAGGACCAGAATCGAAAATTCTCCTCCTTCTTCTATGGATCGGCGCCCACTCTCTCACTCTCTAGATCTAGGGTTTTTCAAATTATGTTATGAAGTGGCTAGGGTTTCAGAGAGTGAGAGGTCTATTTATAGACCTCGGGTTGTAAAACACTAGTGGGCTCCTGGGCTCAATTCAGCACACTTATTGGGCCAGACCTGGGACCTAATGCAAATAATAAAGTGGGCCTATAAATTAATTAATTCCCATGTCCACAACCCAGGACACAATTAATTAATTAATATTAATTCTTTTTCACCACAGAATTAATATTGACCTACCCCTTTACCACGTTATGAGAACGGGCTGCATTAATTGAGAATCCCCATATTTAAGGTTACCGGACATCCATTAATTAATCGGAGCCTCTAACAAGCTCTAACTACAATTAATTAATATCTTATTATTTCTGAGTAGTACCACTCAAACCTTATCACTCGTGCCTGAACTTAATCAGCCTGCAGGACTTTGGCACGATGAATGTTATTGAGCTCCTCAGGGAATGTCCCCATCCTATTACTCAAATATTGTTACCTAAACCCAATCTCAGACGGTACTACACGAACTGTTGTTACCCAAGATGCGGATATACGAGAACGTTACTTAGGCTCTCCACCATGGCAAGTCAAAGCAACAGTCAACCCGTGCAAACCCTTGAACCTTTGTTAGGGTTTGGACTCAATCAATATAACAAGATCTTGTATTCGCTGATGTCAGACAGACGAATACATCTCACTGCGGTCCATCAATACGCCACCTCTGTGTACCAGCATGTCAAGTAACCAAGACAAACTACTTATTCCGACAATGCCGCAGCCATCCGGACAGACGTATCCTCATACGCTGTCTCGGCTGTGATCAGGTTTATGTCTCACTAGGTCAAGTGATCATACTGTCTTCTGCGATCTACAACACGCCGTATGATCGTCCCTATCGGTGAGACAAGAGGATACCATTGTTCATACATGTACGATTGTTAACAGATAGGAGAAATAAACCGTTGTATACTCATTATAATAAATGCTTTCAGTATACAAAACCCATCAGGAGTATACTGTAAAGCAAACTTTTAAGAGAGCTTTGTCATGTACCTAATCTCTTGTAATTAACTGAAATAAATGTTATCACATTGTTGCAATCTCATGATTGCATGTATATCCACTTATCTTATATTCTAGACAATGTGGTGGGTGCGTCGTCCCACTGAAAATCGCATTGTTGGGTTCCTTTTAAGATATAAAACGTATTCACAACTGAGATAGTTTTGGATAAACTATCATTTTAAGTTGTGATATAAACTTCAGATAACTAGTCTTGGTTATTAGTTTATACTAGTGCATGGTCGCGTTGAATGGATCGCGGTGAGACATGTTCTTCTGTTATGACTAAATGAATAACCAAGGTCTCGGCGACTTTGTTAATTCTTGACCCTACATGTGATATATAGATATATGCAAATGATTGTTTGTTACTTTGATTCACAATGGGTGATAATCAAAAGGATGATTGAATATGCTCCATATCCTGGGTAACAACATTATTTGTATGTGTTTATTTAGTCACATTAGGGCACCATGTCCTGGACATCCAAGTTGATGATGTCCCCTTAAGGAGCTCATAAGTTTTATCGTATTAAACCCTGCAGGTGGAATTTATTCCAACACGATAATAATATTGAGCGAGTACTACTTAAGGAATAAAGATATTAATTAATTAATGCTTTCAGAGCTTTTAATTAATTAATGGATATGAGTTGTCTTAAACACGGGGAATTAATTAAGTCAAATAGAAGCCCTGATTCACATCGGGATAGGATGACAGTTGCAACATTAATTCTCTAGTGGAATGAATTAATGTTATAAGTTCAAATTATATTATGGGCTGAATATATGTGTTTGGACTTATGGGAGGCTCAATCCTATACCATCTAGAGATCTCTGACCTGGCCTAACTAGAAAACCTAGAAGATGCCTATAAATATGATCTTATGGTTGAGAGAAAAACCTAATTTGTCATTCCTTAAGTTCATGCGTTGAACGACGGCTACGTTTAGTTCTCTCAAACATTGTAGATCTAGTTTTGGTTGGCATCTAACAATTCGGAGGGTTGTTATCCACCCGGCATCCAATCGTGGTTCGCAGGACACGGGCTAGAAGATCTCCAGTGGAATCAATATCCAGATCTGTAGATCTGTCAAGGTAATCACTGATCTTCTCGATTTAATCTTATTAAACCATGTATGTGCACGTTTGGTATCCAACATCGATCGTGGGGACAAACCGACTTCATCGGTGTGTTCCATCAGCACCTACCTTACAATTAATGAGTCTTAGCTCAGCACAATCCTGGTTCAATTCTCATTAAATCATCTCTCTGAAGATATCAATCAACAGAGGTACAAATATGATAGCACAAAATAATTTTAGGCATAGTCAATCAATTTAAAACAAAGCATTTTTCACACCCATTTCTGGAAAACTGAGCATGAGGCTCGAAAAGGCATTTCTGCTTTTACTGAAATAGTCCCCACCTTTTATTGCTTACAGATTTAGATTCACACATTAGTTGTTTTTTGAGCAATCACAAACTTTCCCTGTGTTTCTCCCTTCACATAATAACACAATAAAGCATATGCTAATTAGGATGGATCGTCTAAGCATAAATCAATCAGCCCTAGCTGACGTTACTTAACGTAGATCAGGACCTATGACTGACAAATTAAACTGACATTACCCAATTGTTCGACGTGCATTCTTTCCCCTCGAGACATGCACGTGACTCCAACAAACATAATCATATAAGTTAAACAATTTGTGGTCAACGAACTAACTAAATTAAAGCACGTCTATATTTTAAAAGGCTAAACATGCGTTCAACTTTACGTTAATCAAATCAATCAAGATTTAATATCTGAAATCTTAATCCAGTGCATAAACATGCTCATAATATGTTTAATTAATCATATATAAGCTCAGACATTGAAAACAAATCAGTTCGGATCATGATCATACATGAAAACCAATTTATACCTTTTTTGCCTTCTGTGTCGACCAATATGGAGGTCTGTGTTGGTCGACACAGCCATGTCGATCGACATCCTCATCTCGGTCGACAATTAACACAAGCTCGACATCTCAATTTCGACCAACATGTGCACACATCGACCGATATGCCTACATCAATCAACGGAGCTCACGTCGATCAACGTACACATATGAATCGACATAAGCTGTATCGATCAATATGCGTCATCTTCTTCGATGGATTCACGAGTTGCAACCTAAATCCCATTTTAGACTTCCCCGACTTCAACAAACAAAACCAACATGCTCCTAAACATATAGGGACTACGTAAATAAGTTCATAACATTCAAAATTACACAGATTTGTTGGAAAAATCTTGAGGATCGAAGCTCACTGGAAAATGGGTTTTATGCGGCAGCGACGATGATTCCGACGTCCAAACTACAAACTCTTCGTACCACAATGTTCCCTACGAAATAAGGAACACAAATATGCAAACCAAATTCAGATTCTTCGCCGTTAAGTAAGAGTTCTATGCCGACATCAAGAATTTATCGACATACCGACAACTGACCTTCGAACGCGGATATCTCTTCCGAATCTTAATGAAACTGAGCGTTCTCAAGCTCCGTGCACTCCTTGCAATGCGGACTACGCTCGGGTGGTAAGTTTCTGACAGACGATGTATGGTGGTGGTTGGAAAATCGCGAGAAAGTGGGGTGGCGTGAGTGGTGGTGTCGCGCGGAGTTGGTAGAGAAACAAAAAAGAGAATGCTAAAAAGATGTAAATGAATTTCCTTCTTTGAATTGTTTTCCTCACAAAGATTTTGAGTAATTCACTTAACTACACCGCCTCACAGATGTAGCCGGCCATCCTACACTCATGCGTAGCAATTCTTCGCCACGAAGAATTGTCGCGCAATTTGTTCTTTGATTCAACTTGCGTGTATTTTTCCCCGATAATGTAACTTCGTGAATCTCCAATTTAACATGCATTGTTTCAATTAAACATGCAAAACCACGGAATTGCTCCAATGAAAGAGTCCAACTTGTTCATATAATTTTTCAAAATTTCGGATATAATAAATTATCACTCGTAACTCTAAAATTCAATAATTTACAAATTATCCCTCGAGTCTAAGAAAATTAATCCGATCATTTTTATCCTTTTATATTTTATTTCCAAGCATTCCCTAGCTCGGTATAAGAAACGGATCTTTCGAATGCAAGTTATGAATTTAAATGCGATATTATTATTTTAAAATAATAATTCGCCGTACTCGAATTTCCTATGAAAAATGTGACTGCATGGTCGCTTAGGTTTTCTCAAAACGAACCCATAGGTGTATTACATGCTAGAAACTGACCCTCATGTCACATCGGGTGTCATTTCTTGTTTCTAAACAATATAATAATATTTGCAAAAATATAAATATTTATTTATTTGATTCGTTATGCATTAATTAGCTTAATTAAACCCAAAATTTTACAAACAATCTCTTTGCTGGGGCCATTCGGATGAAGAAGATCTCGCAAAAGGAGCTATTGCAGATAGAATAAGGCTTGAAGAAAGTTTATACCTCTGTGAGCTGCTTTACTAAATCAAGTGGTGATACTTGATTTGGCGAGATTAAGGCGAAGATGATAAGTCTTGTATAATCTCCTCCCTGGAAGATTACAAGCTTTTACGCAGGTTGGAGCTGAAGCACAGAGACCAGCATCAACATAAAAACTTTGAATATTGATCATTGTATCTTGTTTTTACTACTTTTAATAAGTTGTAGACAAATCAATGAAATATATAAATTTTGGCTTATTTTCCAGACAATAATCTGTTGTTTCAAAATACTTCGCCTTAGTTTACTGGTCGTGCACTTATGTGTAACCAATTATTAATTCGCCCTTGAACTTAATCGAGAAATATCTATCTCTAATTTAAGGGGAAGATCTATAGGGAAGACTTAGTTAAGTTTTCAGTTCTTCAGTATTAGCTTTGTTAGAATATCTTTGTAAACTGACTTATCTACCAGCTTAGTGGTGGTTTTGACAACATCTAAAAGGGGGAAATTGTTGGGGATTTAGGTTAGAAATTCCCTTACCGTTTTATGTTTTGATGTGTCAAACTTGTATTTAAACCACCTTAGGAAGTGTCTCGAGATTAGCTTAGTCGACACAAACCTGTAATAACCACTTAAGATGTTTATCGAGTTGTAAAGAAGCTGATCAAGATAAATTGAGCTTGCGATCGAAGCCACCAGTTTGATCATTCTGAAGACAAGAAGAGACACAGACTCAGGCATGAACTGAGAGATTGACGACCACTTCAGCCTAAAGCGTATCACTTAGATAAACTGGTAGATATCACCAGCTTGGATAATCGCCAGTTTATCAAGTCAAGTTTCATCTCACGAGTAGAGACAAAGAAGATAAGCTAGAGGAATCACAAGACTCAGACTTAAAGAAAAGGAGATTCCTTAAAGTCCAAAATTCAAACATCCAATTTAGGATTCCTCAAACATCAAGTTCTAACACACTGTATGATGTCGACAACCTGTGACAGGAAAAGACGGAGCTGGTGCAACAGAGCAGGAAAAGACACCTATCTCCATCAGATTAGAAGCCAACAGCTAGTTCAAAATTCGGATTGTCTCTAAACGATTTTTTTGTCAAATCCTATCTCGCTTCGTCTATAAGTACACAAAAGTAATCTCAAAGAAAGGGTTACAAACACAAGCACAAACATTATGAAATGGTTAAAGTAGTTACTAGAGTAGAACAAACTTACAAATGTTCAAAGCTCACTAGTAGCAACCGTATTCTCCAAACATAGACTCTCAAAGTTCACTTTTCCTATTCGAAGCTATTTTTAATAGCTTACCGTGTTTCAATCTCTGGACACGAGACTCACAACTTCTCAGAGAGTTTTATTATTGGTGTTATTTCTCTCTGAGAAAGATCACAGCAGTTACAGCTATCTCCAAGTTGTGACTATCACGGGGTTGTTGCCACAAGTTCGAAGATTTTTTGGAAGAACATAAAAGCTCCCAACTTCCGGAGAAGGAGGCTGCGTGGTGTGCCCACACTTCTTATTTGAGTGCTGAAGGGGGACAAGACCTTGGGCGAGTGAGCAAGTGGACTGGTGCACACGGGTATTTACCAGCTTACAATAGATCGTGAGGACATATTGTAATCCTGAAGCTAGTGTATTCCGGGCTACTTCCTGAAGAGAGGATGTAGGAAAGTTGTCCGAACCTCTATAAATTCTTGTGCTTTTTACTACTTTGATTATTTTGGCAATAATTTAAAACTCAACTCTATCTCGTGTTGGAGTATATCCGAACTTGACTCTAATCAAACTCGCCTACAAATAAGTTTTTCAAAGAACCAAACTGGTTGAGAACCACCAGTTTGAATTTGTAAGAACTCTCTCTTAATATTCCGCTACATATAGTTGACTAACTCTGATTTCAGGACCAATAATATATATATATATATATATATATATATATAGAGAGAGAGAGAGAGTGGTGATCATATGATAATAGTTTTTAGTATGAGAAATGAGAATAAATCTCAACCTTTGATCTTGTCATTTCAACGCTCAAGATTTATTTAATTTCGTATGCAGTTTTAGTCAATTATCCTGCATTGTTGCAAAATTAAGGTTATTTTTGTAATTTTAGTTTTTTTCATATTGAAATAGTATATGTCTTCACATTTTATCAGATTTTTATTCATTTTTTCGCGCGATTTGATTTCCTCTTTCTTCTTCGTGCGATTTGATTTCTATTTCTTCCTTCGATCATATTTTTTTCCTTGTTTCTGGATTTTGCATTCGTCTTCGCATTCGTCTTTGTTACTTGTGGTTGTTATTGAATTCAATTTTTCATTTTGGAATTCTATCATTTGACGAAGTTATGGTTGATTGCGGATGTGAAGGTATATTCAGAATTTTCTTTCTTTGCTTTTTATTTTTGATTTGTGATTGTGTTCATGTTTATTGTGATGTCCTGTAATTTTTAGAGATGATTTTTGCTGGTTTTGGAATTATAAACTTTTTGCTATTGACTGTTCGTGCGTGATGATAGTTTAAAAAGATTTTATCTATTATTCATTTTTCTGTCTTTTTTATTCATTATAGTTATATAACATGTGCATTTTTTATCATAGTTCGTGAAATTTTTGTGTAGTGACATGTTCATTTTTAGGTTTATATTATGCATTATTAGTGATAAATTTATGCATTTTATTATATTACAGGTTCATTTATACCAAACTGTCTTGCTGAGATGAAACCTTTAAAGGGGAGAGTTTTTAGAACTCTTGATGATGATATTGAGTTTAACAAGGACTATGCTCATATTGCTGCTTTGAAGTTTGGAAGTTTTTATGGTCGATCGGTTCCTGAAAATATTGAAGTATTGCCTCCAGTTATTGTGAAAATTAAAGGCAGTGGAAGTCAAATTGCTTCGAGGAAGGAGAAAGCTCTTAGAATGTTGGATAAACCAATGAAAATGTGTGCAAAATGTAAAAAGTTGATCTATCGTGATTCAAGGAATTGTGTCAAAGTCAATAAGAATGTAACCAAAAATGCATGATAACATTCTTATAGATACATGTAGGATGGTCAAAAAATGAATTTACGACAATTAATGCGATGTAATTCTATTTTTTTAAATCCGTATTTATGTAAAAATGAAATAAATTGGGCTTAAAATGCAGGTTGTTGTTTTTTTTAATATTTTTTACAATTTTAGCCATCACTGCAAGATATTGGGGCAAAAATGTCATCTTTTTTAATTCGCTGAGATTGAATCTTGTTCGTTGATTTGATGAAATGGACGGGCGAGATTTATTCCCATTTCTCATACTAAGGCTCATTCTCACCTGATCACTACTCTCTCTCTCTTTATATATATATATATATATAGAGAGAGAGAGAGAAGAGTAATCATATGTGAACCACCTCCCAAATGTGATATGAGAACTAATCTTATCCATCCGTTTTTAATTATGGACGGCCCAAATTTTTAGTTTTATATAATTAGTTACTTATTTTATTAATAATTTAGGGTATTTTGGGTATAAAATTTTACCAATAATTTCATTCCATAACTGTTTTCCATGATTTTTCTCTCTACATATTTTGTCAAATCTTTTTATTCCTTTTTTAATTTTAGACGAATAATTTGTTTGTTTTTTTTCAATCAATCGGCGAATATTTTCGCTAGTTTTTGCTTGATTTTTGTATTTGGATCGGCGATGGCGATGCATAGGAGATATGGGATCGGAGGACTGAGTCATTGATCGATAAAATCCTTGGTAAGACTCCCATCGAAGACGGTGGCGACATGAGTTGTTCGTCGTCAGATTCAGAGCCCTAGGATAAGAAAATGACGTCCAAGTCTTCACTCAAAGAAAATTATCATCTATTCGGCTGCGAAAATTCTGTTCATAATTTTTTTGGAGGCAAACGTACGTATCACGTTCATTTGTTGTTATGCTATCTCCTCCCCATTTGCTTATATCGTGTGATTTTTTTTATTTTTTTATTTTTCCTTTGTTTTTTTGTTTTTTGTTTTCTATTGTAGAATGAGTATTTTTGAAGTTTTTGAGCAATGATGGTGATAACAAAGCGACTGACGACTGTGGTAAAGAATTTCCTATTGTAGAATAAACCGTTTGGGGGTTTTGTTCTTGCAAGATTCTTGACCTCTACCCCACCAAATCTTCTGGTCCAGCGATTTTACTTTGGCTACATGTCTTCAGCGTTGTGTGATTTCTGCCGACTACCGACGATCCTTTTGGTTGTTTTTAATATTAATTATTTTTCAAAAAAACTTAGTTTTGAAATATTGCAGATTTTACGCCTATAAATGTGCAGTATTATGATATAATAGTTGCATTACTCTGATAATTTGAATTCACATAAAGAGTTTTATTAATATTAATTATTTTTCAAAAAATTTATATTTTGAATTATTGCAGATTTTACGCTTGTAAATGTGCACTATAACGATATAATAGTTGCAGTATTCTGATAATTTGAATTCACATAAAGAGTTTTGTTAATATTAGTTATTTTTCAAAAAAAAATTCTATGTTGAATTATTGCAGATTTTACGCCTGTAAATGTGCAGTATAAAGATATAATAGTTGCAGTATTTCTGATAATTTGAATTCACATAAAAAGTTTTGTTAATATTAATTATTTTTCAAATTTTTTTATGTTTCGAAATATTGCAGATTTTACGCCTGTAAATGTGCAGTATAACGATATAATAGTTGCAGTACTCTGCTAATTCCAATTCACATAAAGAGTTTTTTAATATTAATTATTTACAAAACTTTCTCTATTTTGAATTATTGCAGATTTTAATTTTGAAATACTATAATTTAGAGAACCAATCCCATTAAATTAGGAAGCAAATATAATTTAATTTTGAAATGTAGTATTTTAAAAATCAAATTCCACAAAATTAGGGCTGAAAATCGTGCATATATAATTTTGATTTTAAAAAAATCATGTAATGCAACTTCTTCCTCTTAATATCGCAACTTTTATATCTTAATACTGCAGCGAATTCGATAAAATTATGCAGTAAATTTTCAAGATACGCCCATTAATTCTGGATCTAGTCCCATATTTAATTTAAAACTGTTCCGAAATTTTAGCAAATAAAATCGTGGGTAAGATATGGAGAAGTTAAAAGGTGTATCAGATTTACTAAAAAACCCTTTTCTGCAACTTTTTTCTTCTATTACTGCAGCGAATTTTTGCAGCTCAAAATTACATCTGGAGTGTCAATTTTCTTAATCAATGGATAAGATCAAGTCTTATTTCACATCTAAGAGGTGGTTTCCTCCATAGTGCACCCCGATATATATATATATATATATATATATATATATATATATATATATATA
>JAPKLW010000591.1:42661-124477 GCA_026898455.1 Plectranthus barbatus | reverse complement strand
ATATATATATATATATATATATATATATATATATATATATATATATAGGGTAGTGATCAGGTGAGAATAGGAGTTACTATGAGAAATAAGAATAAATCTCGCGCGTCCATCTCATCAAATCGACGAACAGGATTCATTCTCAGCATATTGAAAAACGCGGCATTTTTGCCCCAATATCGTGCAGTTTTAGTCTTTAAAGGCTAAAACTGTAAAAATACTCAAACGCAAACAACAACCTGCATTTTAAGCCTGATTTACTTCATTTTTATCCCAATTTACTTCATCTTTAGCACGATTTACTTCATTTTTACATAAATACGAATTTAAAAAAATTAAACATCTTCTTTAAAGCAACAACACGAGCGTAGTCTCTATAAAACTCAATATTAACATCAACAGTTCTTAAAACTATGCCCTTAAAATGCTTCATCTTATCAACACACTTTGGAATAAATGAACATGTAAGATACAAAAATGCACAAAGTTAACACTAAAGATGCACAATATAATAGAAAAAATGAACGTCGATCTGAATAATTTTTTTTAAAAAAAAATTATATTCATGCATAATTAACAACGTCGAGACCGAACACGAATGCGAAATCCAGAAACAAAGAAAAAAAATCTAATCGACAATAAATCAATTCGAACACAGAAGGAATAAATGAACATTTAAGATACAAAAATGCATAAAGTTAACACTAAAGATGCACAATATAATAGAAAAAATGAACGTCGATCTGAATAAAACAAATTTTTTAAAACTATATTCATGCATAATTAACGACGTCGAGACCAAACACGAATGCTAAATCCAGAAACAAAGAAAAAAATCTGATCGACAAAAGAAATATAAATCAATTCGAACAAAAAAGGAAGAAGAAATCAAATCGCGCGAAGAAAGGAATAAAAAATCTAATGAGATACTATTTCAGATTTTAAAAAAAAGCTAAAATTACAAAAATAACCTTAATTTTGCAAAACTGCAGGATAATCGAGGAAAACTGCACACGGAGTAAAATAGATCATGAGCGTTGAAATCACAAAATCAAAGGCTAAGATTTATTATTATTTCTCATACTATAAACTATTCTCATATGATCACTACTCTATATATATATATATATATATATATATTAGCTTTTTATTTATTAATATTGTATGGCTAAAAAATTATTACTAAATATTATGTGTATTGTTTATATTAAGTTTAAAACCTTAATTGAATGCTAATTTTTTATAAATGTTTAATTTTACGTAATAAAAATTAATTGAATAAAAAAGTAAAAAAATTAATCATATCTATCAATTATACATCTCATAAAAAATATTTTAATTTAATTTTATATAAGAAAACATCAATAAATAAAAGAATATATTAGAATATTTTATTAATATACATATAAGAAATTATGCAATATGACTAAAAACATAGCATGGTCCAGTGGAAAAGTGCAAGCAACTTTTTCAAAAGATCCACGATTTTTGCGGTTCACAAAATCTTGAATCAAAACCGACCCGAATAAAAATGGGCTCGATTTCTATCTTGAACCGTCCAGTACAATTCCGATAAGTTTGGCCATATCTTTTAAAAACAGGTTACCTAAATAGTTGCATTTTCAAAAGCAAGAGATTGTAAAACTAAGATCAATCCTAGCTACAGTCAACTTTACATAAACCTTATAATACATTCCTAAGGGACACTTTTGTAGATTATTAGTCATAATAATTTCCATGGATGTGGAGTTAAATAATTTTTATGAATCGGTATTATAGTTGTTAAAATATATAAAAGATAGTATCAAAAACTATCACTAAAACATCAAGAGGTTGTCATATTTGACATATATTAATTATCTTAATTTCTTGTTTCAATCATACATTTCATTTTAACGATAGTCATGCAATATTCATGTGGCATTTACCTATATAAAGAAACATCATCCAAAATAAATGATTCAGATCCGGCCATGTAAATTGGAATTAGGGAAGAAAAAACATTGGTCAATATTTAATCATCTTCTTAGCCAGTGTCATAGAATTAGGGAAGAACTCAGATGAAGAATATCAACCGATATCGAATAAATCTATAATACTTTGCGAGGTTCAATTCACGTGCTAAAAAATTAATAATGGTTGCATTTATAACTGCAAAGAAATTATTGACGGTTCACCTCCCTAGAATTAGTTTTGAAGCTCGATACAAATTCATCGATATATTGATCGGAACTCCCACCTTCATCTACAGCCGCTCTAGCTATTTCTCTCCACTTAATAGAATTGGAACTTATGATTTTCCCATCATTCTCCTCCACAACTCTCTTCAGGCACCCAATTATCTCCTCCCGTCTCACCAACCCCTTCTCATCCGTCCCAACCCTAACACCAATCCTCCAAACATCGCTCATAAACTTAGCATTCGTACTCTGATCGGTCCACTGTGGCATCGCCACAATCGGAACTCCCAGACACAACGCCTCCAAAGTCGAGTTCCATCCACAGTGCGTTATGAAGCACCCCACGGCCTCGTGCGCCAGCACCTGGAGCTGGTCGCACCATGACACTATCAATCCCTTGAATGAGGATGATGATGCCACCTCCTCCATGAACTTGGGAGGGAGCTTCGACTCCTCGGATGATCGGACCACCCACAGGAAGTGTTTGTCGTAGGTTGTGAGGGCGAATGCCAGCTCTTCCATCTGAGCTGCAGATAGCTCGGCCAAACTGCCGAAGGAAACGTAGACAACAGATCGAGGTTCTCGCTGGTTGAGCCAGTCCGTGCAGACGTTGCTCATCGGTTTCAAAATATTGAGGCCGTATTCCTTGTCGTCGCCCAAACGCTTGTCTAAGTAGATTGCTGGTATGGTTGGCCCCACCGCCTTCACTTTCGGGAATTTAGTTGCCCAATATTGGAGTACCTAACATTATTAAATTCATTTTTATTTCAATTTTCACATTTGGAATTGGAATGAAAATTTTGATACATTAATATCAGAAACTTAAATTCATTTTCTTTCTTTTTTATGGGTTCAATTTCATGAATTCGAAAAATACGCGTTAAATAATCGAGTGTTAAAATATGTAAAATTGTTAACTTTTTTTCAAAGAGAGTAAATAGATTACCTCTTCTTCCAACTCGTGAAAAGTATTTATAAAGATCCAATCCGCCTCGCCGACATTCCGAAACTGGTTGAGGAGCATCCGAAACGAGCTCGGGTACGATCCGTGATCGTAAATGAAGGACGGCATGTCTCCGGGTTTCAACGGCGGCAGTCCGGGAATCTCCACCGCTCCGCCGGAGAGCGGCAACTTCAGCTCCCCTACATTGGTCTGGTAATATATATTGTTCACCGCACATGACTGCGTGAAAAACGCCGCCGCCAGGAGCCCATACCCCTTCGCCACATCCAAAACCCACGGTATGTACGGGTCGTATATCACGCAGTCCACGGGTCGGCCCGAACCCGCGAGCTCCTGGAGCAGCTCGGAAAGCGTTTGCTGCCCGATTTGTTGAAACCGGGCGAAATACTCGCCGGGGCTCCCTGCTTGAGAACGGCCGCCTTCGTCGAAGCCGTCGGATATGGGTTGTAGAGAAAAGAATCCACCGGAGAAGGCGGCGTTGGTTTTGAGTAGGAATTTGGTTAGGGCAAGAGTGACACGTAGGCGTTTGTGGGCTAAGCGTTTGGCGAATTGGAGAATGGGGTTTATGTGGCCTGTGATCGGGTAAGGGACGATCATACAGTGAGCTCCATTTTGTTGTTGATTTTCATCCATGGAGGAGGCGTGGAGAATTTGAGTTTGGGTTGAGTATAATGGGCCCTAAATATTATTAAAATTTTCATTATTTGTTACAGTAGTGCACATCATGTCATGTATTATTTGTTTTCTTCTCGTTGTCGAATGAAATAAAACATCATCTCTTACGTATTTGTATTTGTGAGGATGCGCACTAAACTAAGCCATAGACATAAATTGACTGGAATTTTGGCTTCCGAGGTTAATTAATCTTATTAATTAGGTTGGAATTCATGAGAAATCTAATTATTAACTTAAAGAAGGCTTTGTGAAATGAATAATTGAAGCACTATTTCGGCCATGGATGGAAATGGAGAATTCAGAGCTCACTGCCTCATCGTACCCCACCCCACCAAGGCCACATCAACCCCGCGCTCCAATTCGCCAAACGGTTAATCCATAAACGGGTTCGGGTCACTTTAGCCCTAACTAAATTCATCCTCAAATCCATCGCCGCCTCCTCCACCGGATCCATTTCGCTGCGCGCCATCTCCGACGGTTTCGACGACGGTGGCCGCGCTCACGCTAGCAGCTCCCAAGAATACCGGGCCCGATTCGAACTAATCGGGCAGCAAACGCTCTCGGAGTTGATACGGGATCTCGCGGGTTCCGGTCAACCCGTGGACCGTTCAACCCATGGGTTCTGGACGTGGTGAAGGGGTTGGGGCTTCCGGCGGCGGCGCTTTTCACACAGTCATGCGCAGTGGACAATATATATTACCAAACGTATATCGGGGAGTTGAAACTGCCGCTTGCCGGCGGCGAGGTGGTGGTTCCCGGGCTGCCGCCGTTGCAACCGAGCGATATGCCGTCGTTTATCTACGATCAGGGATCCCACCAAGGAACTTTCCGGATGATTCTGGATCAGTTCCGGAATGTTGAGAAGGCGGATTGGATCTTCATCAACACTTTCCACGCGTTGGAAGAAGAGGTAATCGATTGTGAAATAAATCAAACAAAAATAAAGAAGAGAATCCAAACAAATTAAATTAAATAAATCAAAACGAACTTCTAATATTTGCTTGTATGATTCTCAAAATGCGTGATGTGCTAGGTGATCAAATGGATGGGAAATTTCTTGAGAGTGAAGGCAATAGGACCAACCATACCATCATTATATTTAGACAAACGTTTGGAAAATGACTCAGATTATGGCCTCACCATCTTCAATCCCACGGTCAATGTCTGCACCAGTTGGCTTAACCACCGCCCGCCTCATTCGGTTATCTATGTTTCCTTCGGCAGTTTGTCGGCGCTAACTGCCGAGCAGACCGAGGAGCTGGCATGGGCTCTAAAAACCAACGACAACCATTTCTTGTGGGTGGTCCGATCATCGGAGGCAGCGAAGTTCTCGGAGGAGACATCGGGGAAAGGATTGTTGGTGCCGTGGTGCCAACAGCTGGAAGTACTGGCGCACGAGGCGGTGGGTTGCTTCATCACGCATTGTGGATGGAATTGAGTTTGGGAGTTCCGATAGTGGGGATGCCGCAGTGGACTGATCAGAGCACGAATGCGAAGTTTGTGAGCGATGTTTGGGGACCGGGAGTTAGGGCTGGGGGGGATGAGAATGGATTGGTGAGACGGGATGAAATCATTGGTTGCGTGAAGAATGTAATGGAAGGAGATGTCGGAAAGATTATTAGATTGAATTCCATCAAATGGAGAAGATTAGCGAGAGAGGCCGTGGATGAGGGAGGAAGTTCAGACAACAACATTCAAGATTTTGTTTTAGTCAACTCTCGTCACATTTAAAATTCTGAGTTCAATGTCACTTCACTTCACATTATATTTTAATGATATTTCATTTTAGTTGAGTAGAGTGCGAGTATAGTGAATCATTTAAATAATTTATATTGACTTTTTATATTTTTAGAATAAAACAAATACTAGTATAATAAACAAGAAGCCCATCAGACGAGCCGCAGTGAAACAATCTTCTATGTGCTCAACAGATCTAATGTTTAAATAAACACATTATATTTAAAAAGAAAAAAAGTCATCACACATGACCCAAATCCAAAGCCCATTATGATATCTAGGGTTTTGCTCCTGTCACACTAGCGCGCCATCTCTATCCCGGATTCTTCATCTCCCAGCTTCAATCATGGCGGATAGAGGCGCAGGTGACCGCGGTGCCTTCGGAGGAGGAGAAGTGGGTCCCATGCACCAAGCTGGGCCGGTTGGTGAAGGACGGGAAAATTAAGTCCCTTGAGCAAATCTACCTCCACTCACTCCCAATCAAGGAGTACCAGATCATCGACACCCTAATTGGTCCATCGCTGAAGGACGAGGTGATGAAGATAATGCCAGTCCAGAAACAGACCCGGGCCGGACAGAGGACCCGGTTCAAGGCCTTCGTCGTTGTTGGGGACGGCAACGGCCATGTCGGACTCGGGGTGAAGTGTTCAAAGGAGGTGGCGACGCGCGATTATATTGGCTAAGTTGTCCGTGGTTCCAGTGAGGAGGGGTTATTGGGGTAAGGTAACCGGAAAGTGTGGCTCCGTCACGGTGAGGATGATTCCGGCGCCTCGTGGTTCGGGTATTGTTGCTGCAGTTTGCAGGAATTGAAGATGTTTTTACCTCCTCTCGTGGATCGACTAAGACTCTCGTCAAGGTCTAATTCCAGTGTGCATTATTGGTGTTTAATTTAATTGAGATTTATTATTTCTCTTAGTGTGGTGGACTTTGTGCAAAATATGAATTAAGTTCGTTTATTTATTAGTTTGTGTGCAGCTCTCATGTTGAGTTCAATGTGTTCATTCGTAATCTTCTGACCAGTTCAATATGGATAAGTGTTTAGGTGAAAGCATTTGTTATTTATTTGATGGTATTGAATGACTTTATATATACACAGACATGTATATTATGAGTGGTGTGTTTTTATATGAATAATGGGATGTGTATTGTGAGAAAATATGCTTTGAACTAGTCTTTAGTTAAACTAACTCATTTATCCTGTTGTCATGTCCATCAAGTCAAGTTGTGTTTTCTGTTTGCAGGCAACTTTTGACTGTTTGCTGAAGACTTATGGGTTCCTGACCCCAGACTTTTCGATTTACTAAATCGCCTTTCCAGGAATATACTGATTTGTTGGCAAACCCTACTGCCAAAATTCTACATGTTGAGTTGACGACGTCGAGGCCTGACCATTAGGAATAAGTGTTTTCATAGCAATACTCTTTTCTCTTTTTTTTTTTAGGACATACATCTTGAAACAAATTTTGTTTTGTTTTTCATATTTGCCTCCATTTTGTTTTCAATGCAGAAGATTTCTTCATTTCCCTTTCGCTTCTTACTCTTCTACATAATAAATACACGCATGACACACACACGCATATATATATATATATATATATATATATGTATCCCCCTTGTAAGAACAAAAATCTCCTTAAGAAAAAAGAATGAATTATATCCATTAGATCTAAATAAATCAATGGTTAATATGCAATCAAGCAACAATTAAAATTAGATCAAGCAACATATTAATGTTGTTTGATTGTATTTGTGTATTAATGTTGTTTGATTGTGTTTTAGTTATTGCTTGATTGTTTTGTTGCTTGATTGTGTTACAGTTGTTGTTTGATTGCATATCAATCATTGATCTTTTCAAATCTAATGGCTATGAAATGTTCTTTTTTCTCACAGGAGGATTTTTTTTTACATGATACCTCCTCTATATATATATATATATATATATATATATATAGGGGAGTGATCATATGAGAACCAGCTTTACCATGTGAAAATAAGAACAAATCTCGACCATCCAAAAAATGATATCAACAGCACAGATTTAATTTCGTCCGTGTTTCATTATTGTTTGTATTGGTCTGCATTATTGTAAAATGAGGGATAATTTTGTACTTACATCAATTCAAATCTTTTTATAATCTAAATTATATCTCGCGATCTTTGTTTCCTTTGCGATTTGTGATTTGCCATCTCCATTCCTTCTGCGATTATATAATTGTGAATTCTCGTTCGTTATTGTCTGCGAGTGTCTGCAATTTGTGATTTGTCATCGTTTTCGTTCGTCATTGTCTGCGTTCATCGTCTGTGTTTATCGTCTGCGTTCATCGTCTGTGTTTATCGTCTGCGTTCATCGTCTGCGAGTTATGGATGCTTTGAAAGGTAAGATTTTATATATTGCATCTGTTATGTAATAGAAGTAATTGTTTTCTGATATGATGTTTGATCATTAGTTATCAGTTACAGTTATAGAATTGAAGTTTCATTGTATAGGTTATTGATAATTTGATTGCAGATATTGAATTAGGTTTCGTAGATTGCTGTTTTTATACGTAGTACTTATTTTATATGTGATTGAATGATAATTAGTTTATGTATTTTCTGGTTAGTTATGAGAATTCATTATATAGATTAAATACATGCATTATATTTTGTTATGAATTGCATTATATGTTTGTAGTTCTTTTGTTAACTGAAAGAGTAATTATTTGTTTACGTACTTTCAAATTTGTTTTATATGTGCATTCTATATTATTAAAACATGCATTATATATTTGTAATAGTTTCATTATATGTGAGTTTATAATAATTAGTTTATGGAGGTTCAGTTACTTTATGTGAATTCATTATATAATGAAAATATGTTCATTATATAGTTATGTATCATGCATTATATGTTATAAGTATCAAATTTAATTCATGATTTTTTCTGTACAGATTCTTATGTTCCAAGGTGTGATAATTCTATGAAGCCTTATGTTGGAATGCTATTTAGCACACTTCGGGATGGTATTGAATTTTATGATAATTATGCTAGATTTTCTGGTTTTGATACACGTCTTTCTACTTTAAAAAAGGGTGGTGATATGATTCTGTGGAGATATGTAGTGTGTAGTAGGGAGGGTGAGAAATTTCATGAAAAAGTTGAAAATCAGAATTGTTCGTTAGTTGAATCTAGGCAGAAAAGGAGAAAACGTTTATCAATGAGATGTGGATGCATGGCGAAGATGGTTTTGAAATTTCATGGAGGTTCATACTTAGTTCATTTATTTGTTGAAAATCACAATCATCCGTTAGTTGAAGCTCGTTTTCAGCATTTTATGAAGTTGAATCGTCAAATTGACATTGTTCATCAGAAGTTTATTTTGGACTGTGCGAGAACAAATATAGGACCTACACAGTCATCTCGTTTGTTAAAAGAGTTTCTTGGCAGCTGTGATGGTGTTTGTTCTGCTGTAGATGTTAGGAATTACTCTCGAGATATGAGAGCATTTGTTGATGGTGCTGATGCACAAATGCTTCTCAATGAAATGGCAAGGAAGCAGCAGATGTGTTCAGCATTTAGTTATCATTATCATTTGGATGAAGAGGGTAAGTTGATGAGACTCTTTTGGTGTGATTCTGTCTCGAAGAAGAATTATAAAATTTTTGGGGATGATGTTGCATTTGATACCACGTATTCGACAAATAAGTAAGTTTTTTTGTTTCATTCTTTGTTCTTATATATATATTCATTATTTTATTTATGTGCTTGCATTATATGAACCAAACATATTCATTTTATAGTTAATGGATCTGCATTATATGTTTCTTGTGCTATCTGATAATATTTAAATTCATGATGCATTATATAATGTACTCTTTTTCATTATAAAGCTTTTAATTATGCATTTTATAGATTTGTCATATGCATTGTATGGTTGTTTATTTTGCATTACATGGGTGCATTATATAATACAAATATTTTCATTATATAACTTTAGTATATGCATTATATAGCTTTAGTATATGCATTATGAAGTCAAATGTAATTGTTATATGTATTTTATTTTCAGGTATTGTTTAATATTTGCTCCTTTTACGGGCAAGGATAATCATGGAAAACCTGTGACTTTTGCTGCTGGTTTGTTGTCTAAAGAAGATTCTGATTCTTTTTCATGGTTGTTTGAGAGATTTCTTGAATGTATGGGCTCAGCTCCGAAAATGATTATAACAGATCAAGATTTAGGTATGAAAGTTGCAATTCAAAGAGTTCTTTTGGATACGATGCATCGCTGGTGTATGTGGCATATTATGTTGAAGATTGCAGACAAGGTTTCAAAAGAGTTGCATTCGAATGAGAATTTCAAGAGTGATCTGTTGTCGTATGTTTGGTCGGAGTTGATTGAACCACATTTTTTTGAGGAGGGCTGGTATCATATAATGGTGAATTATGGATTGGTTGATAATAAATGGTTTGATTCTATGTTTGAGTCTAGAGAGTATTGGGTTCCAGCTTTCTTTCGTGATTTTCCAATGAGTGGCTTAATGAAGACGACTTCAATATCTGAGTGTGAGAATAGCTTCTACAAGAGGTACACAAGGAGTCATTCCAATTTACTTCAGTTTTTGATAAACTATAATCGTGCTTTAGAGGCTCAGAGGGATGCTAATTCTTATTTGAATTATTTGGACTCTTCATGCATTCCTAAGATGGAAACAACTCTGTTGATTGAGAAGCATGTTTCAATGATTTACACATCAAAGATGTTGAAGGCTATTCAAGTCGAGTTGCTTGCTGCTTGTTTTAGTACTCAGATGCTAGGAGTGAATTTGATGGGTGAAGTTGAGATATATAGATTTGAGGATGAATTTGATGGCATATTTGTTGTGGATTACAACAGAAATGAAGAGTCTGCTATTTGCAGTTGTAAGATGTTTTGTAGGATGGGTATACTATGCCGTCATATATTCTTTGTTTTGAAGAATAAAGGTATCAGAAACATTCCTGATAAGTATGTGATTTCTCGGTGGAAGAAATATTCTTTATTGGATTCTTTACATGAAGTGCAGCTGGATACCACTGATGTTAATCTTGTTGAAAATAAGAAAATTGAGAAGAAGATCTTGTCTGTTGTTGTTAATTGTGTTGGTAAAATTGGTGCCGATAGTGAAAGGCTGAAAGCTTTTTTATCTGGTATAAATGAGTTGGAACAGTCCATATTTAATGGTACTGAAATGCCTTCATCAGATGATTTGAAGAAAAAATTGTTTGAGGATTATTATGGTGCTCCTGTCCCAGAAACTATTGAAGTTTTGCCTCCAAATGTAGTTAAAACTAAAGGAAGTGGGAGTCGCATCATATCAAGAAAGGAGAAGGCAGCAAGAGATTTGGAAAAGCGTTTGAGGATGTGTAGAAAATGTAAACAAATGGCAAATCACGATTCAAGGAATTGGAATAAGGCCAATAAATAGTTTTAGAACAGTAGTTATATAATGCATGTCTAGATGTTATATAATGCAACACTTTATCTTTAATAATGAAAGTTAAACGTTTCCATTTGACTTTATCATAGTTCTTGTGTTTTTTATATGATGCATGTTTCTATTCTTTATAATGCATGTTTCTATTGTTTATAATGCATGTTTATAATGCATGTTATTATGTAAAGTACATTCGTTTTATAATGAATGTTGAAATGATATATAATGCACATATATACATGATATGTTCCAGTACAAAAAATTTTACCAGAATGAGTTAATATTGTTATTTAAATTAAGACATCAACGTTCATTAAGAAATCAGTGATAATCATGATAAACAAGATCTCCAGGTTTATGATAATCTCAAAACAGTGCATGAATTATAATATAACAACTATCGAATGCTAAATGATAACAACATAATATTAGTACCATTATATCAGATCCTGCCTAACATCAAAAACAAACTTAGAAGACAAACATTGTTTCCATCCAAATTCAGGCAACCCTGCCTACTTCCAAACATTTCACCAAAAACAAACTTAAAAAACAATCATTGTTTTAACAAACTTCGAAACACTTGTTCACCATCAAAAATCTTTTGACAACCCTTTTGCTGTCCTCACATACTTCTCCACAAATTCTTCCACATCAATCTTTTCTTCTTCTGTTTGTTCATCGTAGAAGTTGGTTGCTTTGTCAGTCACTTCCTTCTTGTGCTTGTTGAAGTTTGAGTTTAGCAGAGCTCCACAGTACTTGGCTCTCATGAAACGGAGTTGTAAGCTGTCATTCTTCTTGATGGCTGGGTTCCAATCTTTTAAATTCTCGCTCATGTATGTTTCCATGTGGCGCATGAGATAGATACCACAGTCCACCTTATTCGTTTCGTTTCTCCATTTCATTTTCAGCCTTTCCACGTGTGCTTCTTTTACTCCTTTTGATTTGTTTGTTAGTTTCTGATTGAGCAAAAACTCAGCAAAGTAGTCAACCTGGCAACCAAAGATTTTCATTATTATTCATAAAGTAATGCATTATAATGATAGGGGAATTGCATTATTAGGCAGTTTCATTAATCTAAACAATATTCATTATATATCGTGCAAACATTCATTATTGTGTGTAAAGGTATGCATTAAACACGATTACATGCATTCAGATATTTACTATGAAGATGTGTTTACTTACAAGCACTTTTGGGACTGTTCCATATTTGACCTTTAGTTCCTCATCATCAACTGCATCTGAGTTATCAATGATAACTACTTCCATCTTACGCAGGTTGAAGCAAATTAAGTAGAAGTGAAGTGATTGACAAATTGGGAAAAACACCTAGATATAAAGAAATATTATGATCAAAACAATGTTTACTTAGTTTAGAATTAAGTTTATGATAGAAATCATACCAAATCACAATTTCTGATTTGGAAATTTTTCAAGCTATCCAGTTCTTCCTCCATCCTTTCGAAGAAGGCCTTCTTTCTCTTTTCAATAGTCCATTTTTTGTTTGGATCAACAACTGTGAAGGACTGTTGTATTTATAATGTGTTAGTACTTGAAATATTTATATTTGTATAAATTATTAAAAGTAGAAAGTTAAGAGTTCTTACACAAGGATATGTGCTAAAGAAAAATCTCACTGGAGTCTTTGATTTTCTGTATTTTTCATGCTTGTTTAGGTGTGAACTCCAAGTATCAATCAAACCAACTTTTACATAGCTGTCAGGCTCAAAAGTAAGGAAATCTGATATCATCACTTGTGTAGTGCAGTCATCATATATAACTGTTTCCCTGTTCAAAATATTATAGAAAATTAATTGATAAATCAATATATATTTCAAGGCAATTATTAAATTCTAAAGTAGTTAGTTTTACTTACTGAGTTGGATGTGTTGATTTTAGGAGCCAATAATAAATTTCCTTTTCAAACTGCTCCAGTGGATCATTGATATTGAGTGCAAGTTCATACACTGCTGACATCAATCTTGTGGATATCTTTCTTTCAGCTGTTGTCCTTATTTTCATTCCATGAGCTGGTTGTTTGTCCTCCTTGTTCTTCGTTCTCCCCTCTTTCAAACTGTGAACCTGCATGAAAGACAACATATTATTTTTATGTATATAATGCATGTTTCTACTTTTTATAATGCATAATTGAATGCTTTATAATGCATTGAAGTCTAGATTGAATACAATTTTTGCAATTGTTTCATCATCATCTTCGTCGGTAATGTTTGTTTGAATATCCGCAATCACATTAGTGATTATTTTTGTGGGGTTTTGTTGCACCTCTTCTTCTACTTGTGATGAACCAAGTTCTTGTTCCTTTTGAACTTCTTCTCCTCCTCCTATTTCTTGCATCCCTTCTCCCTCTCCTATTTCTTGCATCTCTTCTCCTCCTCCTCTGTTTTCTTGTTCTTGTTCTTGTGGTGTAAATGGCAAATCCTCCTACGTATAAAATGATTTATTTATTAAATATGTAATTCTAATGGTAGTAATTGTTTAATAGTTGGAATATTTACCAGATTTACTTTGTAGTTTTCTTTCAATTCTGGAATGTTGAGGCTGAAGTGTTCGGGGCATGGTGTGTCAAACTGAGCTTTTTCATCAATTGCTTGCATAATCTTCTCAAGGCACTTGAGCCATTCTGGGTTGCTCCATTCATCTCCCACTTGCGGTTCACTTGATGGTTGTGAGGGTGATGTAACACCAATCAGATTTTTGGAAGTCTCCACTGCCATTTTGAAATTGGAATTTTCCTGAACATGGTTTGGAGCTTTCGTGATCAGAGTGATCAATTTTGACATTGCCTCTGCCATCACTCTCGCAGTGTCAATAATCTGATTGGTGTAGTCATCTGGTTCCATTTCTTCAATTTCTTTGTTTGTTGTTTCTGTTGCTTTTCTGTTGCTTTTCTGTGTTCTCTCTGTCGTGCCTCATCTTCTCTGCAATCTTGTCCTCAATTCCAAGAAATACTGCTGCTGGATCCATCATTGCGTCAACATGTCCTGTTCCGAATTTCTTGATTTCAACCTCTGCTCTCTGTCGAGCTTTTATCAATGCTGTTGACCATGCCTTGATGACAGGAAATGTCCTATCAACCAGTCGTGTGTATAACACAACTCTATCAATGTATAAAAGTTGTCAAGGAAAATTAGTAATGTCATTAGTAAATTGAATGTAAAACCCTGTTATATAATGCTAAATTTTATCAACTATAATGCAGGTTTTACAATTATATAATGCATTATGAAAACTCAAATTTAATATGTAAGAAAAAGTGTGTTTACCAATGGAAGGAGGACAGGACCTGTGAAACAGACATTTGATTTTTTTTCCCAGATATCCCTCTGCCTAATCAGGGAGTAAACCATGTAGTTGCACCAGTTGAATTGTTTAATATCAGACATGACCTCAAAATTCTCAAGAATTTTGGGTTTCACATAACCGTCAGCAGTATTCTCATAAAAACAATGTTCAATTAGCACTAGGAAGTGCCTTTTGAACCAGTCTCCTCCATCTTTTTCAGAAATCATTGCATTAGCAACATCTACCGGCCTGATCTTCCACATTTTATCTTTATCATCAAAAATTCTTTTTGCCCATTCTTTCAACACTGTGTTGGGTTGTCTTCTTGATCTTTTGATAACCTTGTTTGGACCTTTCGGGAATCCAAAAATCATGAACACGTCTTCGTCTGTCAAATGTATTGTATCCTTTTTGTTGACTACTCTGCAACTTCTAGGGTCAAATTTTTCCATGCACCAATATGCAATTGTTGGGGGTATTTCTTTAATTTTGACATTGTAGATGTGTGTGAAACCCATCTCCTCTATAGCTTTAGTCTGTGCTTCATTCAGTTGTGATAGATGCCGTGTTAGAGCATCAGGACTTGTTCTATATATTATGTCTGGGAACTCCACATCTTCTTTTTGTTTTTTAACTTTTGCACTGTGTTTTGAAACTTCTTTCTCTTTAACAACAATTTGTTTCTCTTGAACAATAGTCTCTTTCTCTTGAACAACAGTCTCTTCCTGTGGAACAACAGTCTCTTTCTCTTGAACAACTAATTGTTTTTCTGGTTCCTTAACTGTTTTAGTCTTTTTAGGATCTGCAGGAGAAACATGAATATGTCATTATTGAAATGATTGTTCTTTAACGTTTTTATTATAAAAGGTGAGTTGCAGTTTTATATATTTTTCCAATTTTCTTTCATTATATTAGCAAAATATATGCATTATAGTACTTTAGACATTTCATTATAAAATCACAATATAGTACTTTGTCTTTTTTCATTTAAGTTCCAAAATATGCATTATTGTTTATATATCCTTTCATTATAACATTCAGTTTCATGAAAATAAGAGTAAACCAACAAGTATGTGAACAGAGTATTTTCATCATCAAACTTTCGATCATTCATTATAACATGCAGTTTCATGAGTAGAAGAGTAAAACAACAAGTATGTTTGTAAATGTAAATCGAGAAGTTTCATGGAAACCTAAATCATTTTAAACTTTTTTTAACAACTGTTTTTCGTTATTCTAGAGTTTTAACATGAAATCAAACTTTATATCTACTAATATGTTTGATTATAAAGTGAAATCGGAAAAATCAAACTCTATCTATCATTATGAAGTTAAATCGAGAAATAGTTGACGCGATTTTTACCTTTTTTCTCTGGAGTTTTTTCTGCTTTTCTTTTCTTCGCCATTTCTCTTTTATCTTTTGCTGAATGCCTTGTTTTACCGTCGTCGGTTAGTGTATTTCGTCGGTGAAGTTTGTGGATTTTGGTTTCGCGAAGAGGGAGATGAAAATGTTTTTGGTGGTTGAGTGAGATTAAATTTTTTTTTGAAATGATAAATGAAACGACGTTTTTGCGTGCTGCAGGCATGAATGAATTATTACAGCTGTCATTGGTAATCGTGGAATCGTGTTACTGTGCGGTTTTTTTAATTTCAACATGTAAAACTATATAATGATAGTATTTGAGTTATATAATGATAGTTCGTAGGTTATATGATGCAAGTTTTTGTGTTGTTTAATGAAACCTAATACTTTAAATTATTATATTTGTTAGTAATATTTTGATTATTTGTGTGAAACTCGATGGATAATATATAATGATAGTTTATTCCCTCTATAATGAAAGTCTGTGAACTATATAATGCATTTACGTGGTATGTGTATGAAGAAAGTAATAATTTAAGGGCGAATTTTAATTATTAGCGAAAAGACTAAATTGCCCTATAATGAAGATTTTTGGGGAAATAATGCCCGCGTTTTTTTATTAGATCAGGATCGTTGATTGAGGAAGATCTACGGCCGAGATTGGTTCTTATTTCTTATGGTAACTGTGGTTCTCACTGGATCACATCACTATATATATATATATATATATATATATACATTATCTCCCCCATATGCATAGAAAACAATCTCCCTATGTTATATTAAATGTGTGTTATCGTTATTAAATTAGTAACATTAATGATTAAAAAACTTTAATGATTGAAATTTTGTTGTTTATATTTAATAACTTTATAATTATGCTTAATTGATTAAATATGATTTATAAAATATTTAATTACAAAATATTGAAAGAAATTTTAATGTCAATCATATTTAACATAAACTCACTTTTAAAAAGTGATTTACTCCTACGCAAATACTCAAACATTCCTTTTTAGTTACTTTAATCAACCTGTCCTTGATCAAAAATATTCTTTTTGTCCTTAATTATTAGTTCCCAATTGAAAGCTCTTGTGAGTATAGTGTAATTAATATTTTAAAAAGCTCAGATTGGATCTCTATCGATATTCCACTCCTCTTGGAATTGATTCTTTCAATTGATTTAATTATTTGGTTATAATATATTAATGGTTCATCATATGAATATGTGTATTTGTTATTATTATATATAAATATAATATATACTAATAAAATTACTAAACTAATTCAACAAAGAGCAAAATTCTAAAAGTCATTTTGGTTATAATATATTATAAAAATACTCACTTTTATAAACATATTCTATGGTACAATTTTCTATCATTTTCAGGTCAATATTTGTACTTTTTCAAAAATATTAAAAAAAAATAATAATAAAAACCTTGTGGCCCGTCCGTACCCAAGTCCAAACTTTGATCTGGTAAAAAACCCTTGTGGCCCAGACCCTGTCCCGACTCCAGTCCTAACCAAACCACGATCCCATCAAGTTTGGGTAAGAATTGATTTTAAAAATAAAACCCTTAAATATTTTATTTTAATATTATAACAAAAATTATTATTTTGAAATAAATATTCAATTAAAATTTCATTCTAAATATTGTATTTTGGGTATTTTTATAATATGTTTATAAAAGTGAATAATTTTGTAATGAGCATTACAGAAACAGTATTTTGAATAATTAAAAGTTCAACAGATGACAACCACTAATCCATTATCAATGGCTCCACTATAATATTATTATTTTTTTCATGAGCATGTGGGGCCCCATCTTAATATTTTGAAGAAGTTCGTTTATTTTAATATTAAATCTAACGGACTAGAGATTTGAGAAGGACCATTCTTGCCTGCAGCCCTAGCTTCCAATATTTTATAAAATAAAAAATATATATTAATAATATAATAGATGAGGAAATCTGAAAATTAAGATATTTGGATAGTTTATTACAATAAAAAACCTTTTTGTACTTTTTTTAAGACAGGAAAAAGAAATATTTATCGGCGAGGCTGAACTTGTTCACCTTTTCTTCGATTTCACCCAAGAAAAAGATGTAAAAACTGTCTAGAAACCCACGAGAGGAGGGGGAAGAAAATTAAAAAGAAGTATAAAGAATGCGAGCTTGCGAATTGTGAGGAGGCAGCACAAGTACCGGTAACGGGAATTTCATAATTTTCAATTTGCATAAAGTGACAATTTGTTTATGAAATGTTAGTCCTATGTTTTCACATCCATAGCATTCAAAAATCAGCAATAGTCATTTAATGTGTTTTTCAGAAATTGAACAGAATGCGTTTCTGATCTCTCCCCTTTCTCTCTCTCTCTCTCTCTCTCTTCCCGTGTTTATTATTTGTCCAGATGATTTCTTAAGACTCAGGTTTTGCAGCATGGCTTCTGAGGTTTTTGTTCACTCATAGAGAATGTTGGAACATTTCTGGAACCATGCCAGCTCAAATCTTGCTTTCTGAGTTAATCTCGCTTTCTTGGATTCTGGATTTCTTTCTGGTAAGATTTCTGCTCGATTTCTTGTTTCTTGGATTTTTAGAGTATTTCGTGCATTTTGTTGAATTTGATCTCTTATTGGTTTTGGGAGCCCAAAGATGTGATTTTTACTGCTTTTTTTTATGATTGATGATTTCTTGAATTTGATGGGCATCTCTGTTTTCTTTGATAGATTGAGTGGTTTCAATTCCTGCAAGTTGAGGGCTTTAGAAATTTGTTTGGTACTGCTAATTAAAGAGGGGGTTTAAGGGTTTGTGTTAGGCAGAAATTAATTTAAGGTTGTTGGTTGTTGGGGAGAGAGAGAGGTCGATATAGACGAGGCTACTGAATGGTTTGTCAGAGAATGAGATCTGTGGGAGCCGAAATCCAAAACCCAGACCCGAAATCGAATCAGCTGGCTAGGCAGGGTTCTTTGTACAGCTTAACTCTTGATGAGGTGCAGAATCATTTGGGGGATTTGGGGAAACCCCTCACTAGCATGAATCTTGATGAGCTTCTCAAGACTGTATTGACAGTTGAGGCTAGTAATCAAACAGTGGAAGCTGTTGAATGCGGGCAATTCACGCAGCAGGCTTGCCAGCCTGCATCAGGCTCGTCTTTGAATCGACAGTCTAGTGTTACACTCTCTAGGGATCTAAGCAAGAAAACTGTTGATGAGGTGTGGCGTGATATTCAGCAGGAGGAGAAAAGGGGCAGTCTTGATAGGAATGTTACATTTGGGGAGATGACACTGGAAGATTTCTTGGTTAAGGCAGGGGTGGTTTCTGAGACACCACCGGAAAAGAATAATTCGGTTATAGGAGGGGTTGACCTGATTGGATTGCCTCAGCAAGTTCCATGGACGAGTTACCCAATCTCTGCAGTTTCTTCTCAGCAGCAGCAGCAACAAAGTATGATGCCTGTTTACATGCCAGGCCATGTAATCCAGCAGTCTATTCCAATTGGTGGAAATTCTGTCTTGGAGACTGCTTTCCCTGAAACTCAAATAATGTCTTCTTCCCCACTAATGAGCACGTTGTCGGACACCCAGTCACCAAGACGAAAGAGGGTTGCCGTGGATGATGTAGCTGAGAAGAGTGTTGAAAGGAGACAGAAGAGGATGATCAAGAACAGGGAATCTGCAGCTCGATCGCGAGCAAGGAAGCAGGTGCCTTTTTCTGCTGGCTACGATTTGACAAATTATTCTTTCTTGGTCATTAGCAATATTTTCTTATCTTTTGATGTGCAGGCTTATACCCATGAGCTGGAGAACAAGGTTTCACTCCTGGAGGAGGAGAATGAAAGGCTCAAGAGACAGCGGGTTAGTTTTGCCGCCCTCTTTTACACTTCTTTTGGTAATATTAATCCTCAGCTTTACTCCTTAGACTAGTTTTACAAACTCTAGTTGGCCATTTGATCAACATCAGCTAAACAAAAATGAAACTATGTTTATGGATATTTGCAACGGCGACACTGCCATGCTAATTTTTTAGGTAGGATTAAGCAGTGACAATCTATAATCCAAGATTTCATCTTTAGCTTGCTAATCTTGTTATGTTACTTTATTCTCTTTTCAAATATTTTGGAAGAAATCAAGTAGAGTTCTCTTTTTTATTCAAAATCAGGCTCTGATATATCATATGCTTTTATGGCAGCAACTGCTCTCTCTCTGCCATTTTACCTTTCTCGTTGAGTCCACCTATGAAAACTCAAGCACTTCTTGCTGATAATTAAGTTGGCTTTACCTACTGTACATCCTCCATTTCTGTGAATTTAAAACGATCTCTTAGCAGTTAAACCCCGTTATGATGGAACATGAAATCATGCATCAGACAAAATGCAGGACATGATCAAATGTGTTCCCCTGTTGTTCATTCGAGTTGCTATTCGCTTTGCAGGAATGGGAGAAGGTGCTGCCGAGCTTACCCCTGCCACAGCCGAAGTATCAGCTGCGTAGAACGAGCTCATCCCCCATGTGAGGAGGATAATGTAAGATTGACTGCTCATCTTTTTTCTTCTTTCTCGTTAGTGTTAGTGTCTTCCATTTTCGACTACTCTGAGTTCCCTCCTTGTCTGGATGAGGGACAGCCAAAGGGTGCGACCTCCGACTTCAACCTCGACCGCTGCTCGAACATCCTCTGGGTGTGGTGTATATGTACATTTTATAGTGTCAACTGTCAACCAACCTGAAGTTCTAGGGAACCTTGTTGAGATAATAGTTGGATTTATGGGTGTTTTATTGGTGTGAAGTTGATCATACATAGCATACTTTTGTGATTTTCGATAATCTCATACCTGGGGCTGGAGGCACTGTTGTATTTTGGAAGTATGGATTGAATTTTGTCATGTTTTTATTGCTAGACTGTAAATCTTATTATTCTTTTTCTGGTATTGTTTGAAATGATATCGACTCGACCCTGCAGTTGAGTTTTTTTATAAATAAATTATCAAACACAACGTTTGTCCATGTTTATTTTATATGATTATTAATGTGGATTATCAAGAGTTCTAACTTAACAAAGCACATGGATGATTCCCAAAGGAAATTTCAACCTAAATGATTGAGGAATATTATCTTGTTTAATCAAAAATAGAAAAGACGATACTTGTTGGAACACTCCAAGAGTGCCCACATTTTTGTTTTCATGAGAGAGAGAGAGAGAGAGATGGTCTTAGCAATAATTTATCAGTTATATAAATGTATGTGTTTTCAAACTTGAAAGAAACCTCAACTCATTACCTTGCTGTAATGACCAAAGAAAAACACTCACCTACTGTCTAAAATGTGGTTTTGAAGTTACTTCAGCCGGAAATGTGCTTGCTTTCACACAAAACACTCCTAATTTACTTGCACAGAAGCAACTTGCTTCAACTCCACAAGCAAACATCTGTCTCTCTACATAAATAGCAGCTCAAAACCTCATCATTCCTCATTCTCATTCAACAATACTGCATGAATATGGACAAGGCGAAGAAGTTGGCACTGCTTGTGGGGTGCAACTATCCTAACACCCCTAATGAGCTGCACGGTTGCCACAACGACGTTCTGGCCATGCGTGAGGTGCTCGTAAGCAGGTTCGGGTTTGAACCTGATGACATTGAGCTTCTGATAGACAAGCCTGGTAGCCCCATCATGCCTACTGGTGCCAACGTCAAGAAGGCACTGAATAGCATGGTTGATCGGGCTGAAGAAGGCGACGTCTTGTTCTTTCACTACTCGGGCCATGGGACTTTGATCACGCCTCACTATGCACGCAAGAAAGAGGAAGCCATTGTACCTTGTGACTTCAATCTCATCACCAGTTAGTTTCCTTTCCCTTCTTTTTTCTTTCATATCAAAAAGATCTGTCAAAACCTGAAGTTTCTTTGATGTTATGATTCGATAGGTTCAGACTTCAGGCAGCTTGTGAATCGCGTTCCAAAAGGAGCAACTTTCACCATATTTTCTGATTCTTGCCATAGTGGTGGCCTGATTGACAAAGAAACAGAACAGATAGGCCCTTCTACCTCTCCAGGCGACGCCATTGCTGCAGCTTCTCACAAGGCGAAGGAGATCCCTTTTCAATCAATACTGCAGCACTTCGCATCTATAACCAGCCAGATCAGCACAGACATAGGCACACATTTGCTGGAAGTGTTTGGACCTGATGCCAGTCTCATGTTCCGCCAAGGGGTCGAGCCCATCAACAAGCCGTTGAAGTCAGATGAAGGGATCTTACTCAGTGGGTGCCAAACAAACGAAACATCTGCAGATGTGGAGGGTATAGAAAACGGAAGGAAGCCATATGGAGCTTTTAGCAATGCTGTTCAAATGGTGTTGAAGGAGAATCCTAACCCTCTTAGCAACAAGGAGATTGTGTTGCTAGCTAGAAAGATTCTGGCTCTGCAGCACTTCAGCAAACAGCATCCATGCCTATATTGCAGTGATGAAAATGCTGAAGCGATTTTCTTGAGCTCGCCACAGAAGCCAAGTCCAAAACAAAGCATGTAAAGTCATAAGTGAATAAAATCTCTAAGCAATAAATAACTTCATGGAAAAATAAAGCTGTGATTTAGCAGAAATACCTTTCTATTTACCATTATCTCAAGCTCTCCACTTTTTCTTGGCATTTCGATGCGGTCCAAAAAACAATCACAAGAAGATGTTGCAAAAGCAAAACCAGTGTGCAGACTCACTGAAAACTCATCATCAGACTTCAGAGGTTGTTCTAGGCAACGTTTCTACTCGTGTTCTTTAGTCAATCAACCACTGCTCTGACAACTTTCGGGAGAAAAAACAGAGTGTTTCTGGTTCGTTTAGTTTCTACTGCCTGAGTAGTTATAACTTTTTACTTATAGTTACCTTGTTCTTGCTCCATCTGTACGAGATCAAAGAAATAAAACGAAGATTTTTTCCACACCATGATAGCCAGGATCTGCTGCATTTCAAAAAGTTTGGAAGAGCTCATTCTCCTCTTAATTGAGCTACGAAATGAATGGCATGAAACAGATCGTAAAACCGAGATATACGCAAAACCTCAACTGTGCATACCATCAAATGAAATTAAAGGTAAGTGTATTGACAGAAAACTCTGTAAGCATGTATCTTATCCTTTCTACAAGTTTGAATTGCTATCTCACGAAATGACTACACAAGGAAGCAACGACTGCTAACTATAGATCTTTCCAAACGCGAAAATCAGTAGTCGAATTTTCATAATTTACAACATCGTCCTGGCACCCTATGAAAAACGTGCTCTGTACAGTATCTACATTCACCAAAGCATGTGCAAAGCCCCGAGGACTAGCTGCAACCGCGACTTCATCCACGCCAATCATTACCTCAGAGTATCCTCTAGCCTGTTCATTGTTTTCCAGCTGCAAAGCAAACATAACAGTTATTGATACCAACTAGTGGGGATGACTGCAGAGATTAACAATATCAAACAACATGTCCGATTACTATCTCAAAGAAGTGGAAGCAATACCTCAGAAAAGTTAAAAATGAAATCATATACCATGTATCATTTAGAAATAACGAAAGGGAAAAGGGGTGTATGGAAATAATATATTATGTTAACTTCCATTCATATCCTTTTCTGGATCATCATGAAAAGCGCATGAAATCCTTCAAACCAGTCTTTTTATCTCATCCCCTCCCTTTCCTGGTATCCTAAAAAATTGTGGTATACTGAAACTCCCATATATTTGGAGACAAATCAAACTAAAGATGATAGAAGAAGTTTATGTGTTCTACAATGTCAGTGTCTGGAAATGCTGTGATTATTATATAGATGAACTCCACGTCTACATAGTTGATAAGCAAGAGAATACATACCCGGAAAACAGTTTTAGCACCCCATATTACAAATGTTTCGTTACAAGTGTGGTGTCTATGGTTTCCCCTCAAAGCTCCGGGTCTGATCTCACCTACATGAACCGAAGCACAAGAAACTGCTCCACCTGCACATTATAGCCCATCCCATTGAGAAATGGCACGATGCACTTGTTCATAACAAGGCAGACAGCCAAAGCAAGATTCCAATACAAGAAGCTTCGATTTCTATGATACTGATTTACCACCATTCGGGATTATCCTTCTACATTACCTAACAGAAGAAGTAAAGAGACGAACAATATCATACTATCATCAGCTTCTGTACAATGTGACGATCAAAGGCACAACCTTTCCAAACAGACTAGAGTCAAAATCAGATTCAAATTGACGAACTTTATACGCTCTCTCATCCAACCTTGCAGAATTCAGTCGCCACACGCCACAATCAAACAATATCCCAAAACTCCGCCTTCAATTTATTTCCCCAATTTATTAAGAATCCCACATATCGACACAACGCGAGTGCCGCATGGAAAATCACAAAAATCAAAACAGAACTCAAGTAGAGCAATATATATTTAAGAAAGAAAAAAAAAGACCTGAAACGCCGAAGCTCTGAGCAACTGAAACGGGGTCAATCAACCAGCCACGCTTGTCCTTCAACACGGGAGGCGAAACCGAGGAGAATTTCACAACACTACGAGTGGAATCCATCGAATAACCGTCATTGTTGTGATTTACAGGATCCGGCGATGGATGAAACGATATAGTGGTGTGAGGGTGTTGCAATCTGAGGGAGACCCATGCGAGAAGACAGAAAATTGATAGCAGAAAGGGGAATGCGTGGGGTTTCTTGAGGAAAATCTTGAGCGAATTCAAATGGGTCGACGGTGTTTGTGGGGTTTGGGGTAGGAACTGGGGAATCGAGTTCCCAATGGGGTCGGTAATCGGAAGCGGGTAGGAAGAATACGATGCTCTCCTAGGGTTCGCCATTAAGAATTCGATGAGCTAATTTTTTTCACTGAACTTTCATGTTGCTGTAGCTGCCGGATGGGAACGTAATGGCCATTGGCCTCTATTTTGTAGGGGCTCTAAACGAGATTATGCAAATGGACGGGGCTGAAATGTAATTATCCATCATTTACGTTTTGCCTAGTTTCTCTTCTTCGTATTCACAATTAATTGTTTTGTTCAATTAAACCCTACACATACACCCACTCGCTGAGCTATGTAATAATTAATTTTTATTTTATAATATTTATAAATAATATATACTTGTATACATTTTAAATTATAGTTAATATATTTAACTTTTACCTTAAATTTTATATTTTTAGTGTATTATAAGTTATTATGTATATATTTAACTGCATATACGAATTTTAGCGAGAACAATTACAATATTGTCTTTTAATATATACATAGACATAAATAATAAGTTGACATGAACAAAAGCAATTATACTTTGATTTGATCGGTTTGTCGTATGAAACTGATGAGACTGCTTTTATAATAATATTAAATCATATTATATCAAAGTATAATGTAGCAAATTAACCTTGTTCACAATATTTATTTAGGAGAATTGTCGACTCAGTACCCAAAAAATTATTTGATTATCAATTTATGATTCAAAAGATAAATTCTCAATTTAGAATCTGAAAGATCATACAATTCTCAATCTAAAAACTGGTATTGAAATCCTAGATAGAAAATTTTATTTTGTTGTTAAAAATATACTATCTTACTTTTCTATTTCAAAGTTTATCAACTATAAATATTGGTACACTATACTGAATGATAACATCTATGCTTAAAGTAATTATACTTCTTAAAATATTTTTCTTGATAAGATATTTTAATCAATTCTTATTATAATTATAATGATATTGATAGAATAAAGAACTATCTTACACTATCAATCATTCATATCTTGGTCTTTGACTCTTTGTCAATAATAATTATATTCATATACAATTTGATTTATTTTGTAATTAAATCTAAGAAGATGAAATAGATGTGTACAACTTGTATAAATATTAATGTTATATTGAATTGATAATTACTTATGTATAAATAGTATTGTATAAGTTATAAATGTTTGAGAATTATAAATAATATATATATGCATGTTCAATAAACACATAAACTGTTTGCTTTTCCTAAATAAATTCTTTAAAAAAATAAGAATGATTGATATTTCAACTATAATTGTTCAATTGGTATTTGAAATTGTTAAACCAGCCAAACTAAATTATTTTAATGCGATTTGACTGATTTGATTTATAAAATCTTCTAACCTTATACATTGATTTGACCGATATTTCACTGCTAAAACCAATCAAAACGGACCGTATACTCCCTTAGTTCTAATCAACTTAAGAGAGCCTCACGGCCCTAAGCCAGACTTGGTCGCTCGCCACCATCATCAGCCGGGAGGGTCAGAAACGGTCTGAAGGTGGTCAAGAGGCCGACAAACTCAACCACGTTTAACATGAAGAAAACCAGATGAACACCTGCAATTTCAACAACAGTCAAATGCCTAAGGCTTAGATTAGATAGATTATTACTACACAAGTTAAAAGCTACTAATATTATCATTTTATTTTTTGAAATGCAAATTTAAATCCCACTTCATCCAACATTCTTATTGAGATTCGAACTCATAATTTATTAGACACACGTTAAGGCATTGCATCCCAAACTCAAGACAGAAGCTACTATTATTGCTACCTGGTAAGAAGTCTGCATCAAGGCGGCCTTGAGCGTAAGAAAGTCTGAAGAGGTTGAAGACGAGAGAGTTATTATGATCAAACGTGGTGAATTAAACGAACATATGATAAGATCATTGTATCACAACACTTCCCAAAAAAAAAAAAAAAAAAAAAATTGTCAATTGGCATCGAAAGAAAAGCAACTCACAGGGAACCTCCAGCTGCAGGCCCGATTGCTTTGCAAAGAGACATCGCAGTCATGGATACGCCATTTGCAGCTCCTCTTTGCTCTTTCGCCTGAGAAATAGATACAACAAACATTGCTTCCTAAAGTTAGACTGCATCTCCGAGATTTGATTACGAGAAATGCAGAAGCAGAACTAACCACGGCTCTATTTTGAAGAACTAACAGCCCCGTTGTGATAGATATCTGTTCACGTTTGTCAGGAATCAGTTGAGAAATCGTAAAGATCCATAGCAAGCAACCGTAGGAGAAGCAATCGAGAAAATGATGACATGAAGCTTAGCTTGAGTAATGAAAAGAATAAAATAAAATGAATACATAGAAAACAATTTTATTACAATACGTGGACTCACAGAGAGTATATTCTTCAACAGTGAAGCACAATTCAGCAGCAACAAAAGAATCGGACCCGAAAGTTCAGCTAAAAACGGGTAGCTTGATAGCAATGGTATAGAAATGATCTGTAAAGATATAAAGCAATGGACAGAAGGTTGGTTAGACGAAAAAAAAGAGGGATTGGAGATGTCAGGGATACGAGTTTTATGGAGACCAACCGCTCCTATACGAGAAACTGTGATTGGTCCAAGTATCCTCTCTACCCAGGTATAGAGAGTGAGCTGAAAGAATAGCATGCCAAAACCTGAACGACCAAAGAAACATACAACGAAAACATGTAAATACTACAGCGCATTTAGGGATGCAGACTCCTTAAAACGAGTTGCTTCATATCAAGGCACAAGTAAGAGCCTAATATTCTCCAGCACCCAAGCCATCAAATTGAAAAGCTATATGGCAGAGGAGCTATAGACAGAGTGGATTAACTGTGTTACCTGTGATCGAAAGAACTCCGCCAACGTCTGCCGAGTCAAAACTTAATCCCCCAAGCTTCCTCGGGCTGACGGCCCACAAGGAGAATATCTGGATAAAACAAGATGACATTTTATAGTTTGACTGTGTTCTTTCAGATTCCAGTCATGTTCTTGAAGCCACAAGTCGTCTAGCTAGTAGCTAATGATCTAATTAATACATAAATTTATATCACAAGAAACCCATAAAAAACAAAGTAATATCTAAGGTAACATGCAGTGTTCTGCTATAAATATGCAGTTATGATCCATTGAATAAGAGGAATAGAACTGAGGTAAAAGGATTCATAAATAGAGACAAAGAAGAGCATAATCACGAAAATACCTCAGTATAGGCCATATCATGAAGTTGAAAAATGCAGTACACCAGTATAGCAGACATCAAGGGCCAATTTTTGAAGAGGCTTTTCTGAGAGACAGGGTGTCTGAGCTCAGAAACTTCCACTTTCTTTGACCCAACGAACTCATAAGTATCATCTTCCGATGCAGCTTTCTGTAATAGAGATTCTCGGTCTATGTTTTTATTATCATGGGCGTGAACAGTTTCCTGCATTATTCATATTTGAAGGGGGGAGGGATTCAGTTGTGAGGATAAAACCTTCTCGAGCCAACTTTAACATCTCATCAGAATGGAGAATTTGCAGGTGTTAGAAACAGATTATTACTTCCATCCCGAACATAGTGATTGGTGAACATAAACTCTTAATATATATGAAACAGAAGGCGTAGGAGAGGAGCATACAGGAAGCCAGAAGCAGAGGATTAACGACACCAGAGCAAAGAAAGAGATCACAAGACAAGGTAACAAATATGGAAACCTGCAATTGATATTGATAGCAATGTAATACGTTACACCTTAAAATCGCGCAGATGAAGGGGGAAAAATAAGAACAATGGACTTACCTTCCAAATAAAGATATTTCAGAGAAGATGTGTGGATATTTTTCTGCAGGCTAAAATTGCACAAGTAAAAGAAAATATTGTGAGAATTAGTGTTCCCTATATAAAAAACTTGAAGAATGTTAAATGCCATATAAGAAAAGGAGAAATTTGAGATCTTCCGGTAAGCAAAGCATGCATGAAAAATTAAACTAGTTGTCTCCTTATTATTTAAGATTACTAGAAATAGCACGCCGGTCAATTTTGAACTAAGAAAAACTCAGAAAAAATTGCATCTAGATCATAATGGCACAAATGTAATGGATCTTTTAAGTTAAGTTTTGTCAATCATTTTCTGTTTCTAGGAATGTCATGCAGAAATTACCTGGGCAAGAAAACCTCCAACAGCAGGACCAATGACCAATCCTACGCCCCACGAAGTGCTAATCTAAAACGAGCCAATAGCATAAAACAGGCCGACAATTCAGGTGAAATTGATAATATCTGGAAACAAGCAAAGGTAAAAAAGAAAGATCGAAAGCCTCACAACTGACATCCCCAAAGCTTGGTGCTCTTTACGACAAATGTCTGAAACATATGCCTGGTTCAATTGCAAATTCGAGCTAGAGTTTAAGTAAGCCATCCAATAGAATTGTACTAACAAAAAAAATCTGCTCATATATCTAAATGGGAAGGAACATGCTTCTGCATTGCGTGCATACATGAAGGCACATAAATAATTACTAAGAGTTTTTCGGGTTAACATACCCTTAAAGGACCGAGCGTTCCACATAAACTTCCAAGAAGGAACCTCGTAACAAGTGCCATCCAAAAGTTTACACTAACACCAAAAAGTGTATTGAATATAACCCTGGAAAGTTTAACCAAGATAAAGATATATGTGGAAAGATTATTATGTATGACAAGGCCAATTCACACGAATATGATCTGGTGTATAAATGGAAACATTTTTATTGAAACCCACACTATAAATGTGCCAAACATTATCACTGGTCTCCGGCCATATTTATCAGCTATCAATCCCCAGAGAAGAGAAGTCAAAGCTCTCCCAAGCATGAAAGCCGATCCTTCAAGAATCATCAGATACATGTTAATTAACAGCTTTGTTGAATGACTAGTATACTATACAATATTGCCAAAAAGAAACCAACCGACATAACCAGCATAGTAACTTATGTCTTCCTCTCTGTCTGCAATATGGAGATCCCTGACCTGCAGCAAGTAGGTAAGATACTATTAAACTAGTAAGCTGTGTGAATGTGTCTCTTAATATCTATAAGTTCATCTATACCAGCATGAAACTCAATTATAGCATTTATGATATGAGCACGATAAATGTTGCAAGTTACAATGCTAAGTTTTCAAGGTTGAGGAGCATCATTACCATAAAATATAGGAAAGGGAAAAGAGACGATATTGGCAGAGCTGAAAATGACACCAACGATAGTATTAGAAAACAGTAAATGAACGCATCATCAACAAACTAAACAAGTATAATCAGTAAAACAACATAAGGAAAAATCAAAACTAAAGAAATTGGCAAACAAATTTCTGCTATCTCACAAGCAAACAACTTATGACAAGTTGAGCTATAATGCACATTATTTATAAAAAAAAAAAAGTGAAAGGGTATCATCATTCTTCACCCATTACTATTACAACAAATGTCGGTGCTTTGGTGAGAATCAACTCTGTGCCAATCCCATCCTCCCGAAACAGGTGTCTTGAAGTAATCGATATAGCTCCCAACTCATTTTACACCGAAAATAGCTTATTTTTCCTTTTAATTTATTGACTACAATCAGAATCTTCAATACAAATTTTAGTAATTCCTATTACTATCTTTTTTTCTAACAATACTATTTCAAAATAGCAGTTTATCATAATGCTATCAAGAAATACAAAGCTAAAATATTAAGTCAAATAATACTAAATAATGAAATTGACAATAAAACGGGAAAGAAATTAATTTATAAGGTAGAAGATATTCATGGGTTGCAATGGAAATTGACACTTCCCTCCAAATATTTTATCAATGCTGCACCAGATTTGATGTAAATCTAGTTCATAGGATTAAATTTAGTGTTGATTACGGATCTACCCACTAACACAAAAAATCAATGTCTCTAAGCAAAACATAAAATCTAAACAAACCACTACTTAAATTTGCAGACAAAGAACTAATAATTTACTTGAAAAAGAGGGACAGATTGTCCCACATATCATCATAATGCATTATGAACTGTCCATGACTCTATATCAACATTTTTACAAATTGAACAAAACGACACAAATATACATCCCATCCAACAAATCCACCGTTCATAAACACATAATCGCGTGTTTATACTCGTTCAATTCTCCAAATAGCATCTACAAACGTCACGAAACACTAACCCGTAATGCAAAAGCAACCTAAAGTCATATCACATCCAAGTTATAACCAAACGTTCTCACTGGAGGCGGCCAACACAACCATCGAGATTAGCATAAGTGTATAACTATAGCCCCACGTGTCAAACATTACCGCTTTAGAAAATTCAAAGATGAAAAAATGTGAAAACTGTCCTAAAAAAGTTAAATCTTTTCTCCCCAACGAAGCAGGTTCTAAACAAGAAACCCCATTAACAAATTACAGTAAAACCCAGAAACCATAAAGAATTCAAGAACAGCAGACAATCAGTTCAACAAAAACTGCTACCAATAATCTTTACTGCAAAAGAAAATCAAGAAGAAATGCGTTCTTCGCATAGAACCCACCTGCAGCAAGAGTGATTATCCAGACGTAAATCAAGAGCTTGAGCTGAATCCCGGGATTAGAATCCCTCATTTCTTCAACCTTGCACGCCTCGCAATTCTCATGGGACTCTCGTTTATCGATTAGCGGCACAGTATTTTCTGCCATTTTCGTTTGCTCTTCAACAACCCAACAATTTCATTATTTTTCTCAATCGAAAAAGAAAAAGAAGGGAAATTTCTATAATGCTTGAACTAGTACGATAAATTCGCGGAAGCATTACGGTCAATACTAGCCTTTTATTTGCTTCTGCCGTACTCTCCACTAATCAAGTGTAATGTAATGACACCGATTTACTACTTCAACTCAGAAACATGTGCAATCAATGTGTGTGTAACTGTGTATATACATTTGTGCAAAAAAAAAAAAAAAAAAACTGTGTATATACATGCAAAATAAATGCAGTATTTTCTTATTTTATCCAACGTTTTCAATTACGTCTTCATTGCTACTTAGAAAATATAGCAACACAAATTTGCATACGATGTTCCATATTATCATCCGTCCCAATTTATTAGTCTCACTTACCTTTTTTATCTGTCCCATTTATTAATCTACTTTCCTAAAATAGTAAATTTTTCACACTCATTAATAAAATATTAAATCCACTACAATCACAAACATTGATTATCGTGTCATTTCAATTGGAAACTAATAATATGGAACGGAGGGAGTATCAAACAAGCCGATAATGACAGAAATTAGATGTAGTCAACTCAAAACAAAAAATTAAAATATTGGGGTTAAATTGAAATGTTAAATGTTAGTGTACATTTATATTATCTCTCTAGATTTTCTACTCCTTCAATAGTCGTGTGCTATCATAACATATCATGTATAATATGAAATTATGGAAAATTATTTTCATAATTTCGAAATTGTTTGGTACTAGTATTCTTTACGGCATCTTGTGATAATTTATGAGGAATAAGTTGTTTTGTCGTAGCCGACAACGTTGGACAGATCAGCCACGTGAGATAGATAGAGACAGTCACCATTCTATCACATTTTCAATTGAAATTTTCTTGTATTAAAACCAAAAAATTCCCGGATTGAGAGTGTGGATGACTGGATGTAGACTACTCTAGATTATTTAAAAATATTAAATTAAATCCTATATAATCGTTACATCACCCATGTATTCGACGTATTTTATTTGTTTAATACGAGAAGAATGTCGTCGTTGTTGTTTATGAAATATTGAAACCTCGTTTTCTATAGCATTCCTAGATTGTTTTGTTGATGTATCATGGTGGAAAAATATGTTTCCCTCCTGTTTCTTTAAAATATATAAGTACTTTTCCTCAAAAAAAAAAAAATATATATATATATATAAGTACTTA
Source organism: Plectranthus barbatus (assembly GCA_026898455.1). Taxonomy (NCBI): domain Eukaryota; kingdom Viridiplantae; phylum Streptophyta; class Magnoliopsida; order Lamiales; family Lamiaceae; genus Plectranthus; species Plectranthus barbatus. The sequence continues at coordinate 92,080 of JAPKLW010000591.1, read as the reverse complement.
CAAGATGTGTGAGAAGATAATTATTTATATTAAAATAATATTAAATTTAATGTTTTTTAATAAATAATATTAATTTTTAATATGTTCAAAATCATTATTATATGATAGATGTTGAGGTACATAATTAATTTGACCTTAGAATGAACTAAGTTCAACTTATCACCACAGCTCAATAACAAGATTATGCGCTCTCCCATAGTAGCCATCAAAGTTTCCTATCTCTGGATATCACAAATCATCCAAGAAAGTATTCCTAAGTTGCATTCCCGAAACACTAACGATCCCGGAATGACTACGGACGAGGACTATCAATCCACTTTGAAATACCAAGCTCCTTTGACGATGACCGACTTGGCCCATTTCGAAAGAGTCCAATAAGAAGCCCTGGAGGTCGTCATCCTGCAATATAGAATATGTAGCCACCTTCTAAGAGAAAATGTTTTGCTCCTACATCGGATTAGAATACAACAAATATTAGAGCATGAGCTTCAACGTCCACTCAGAGCTCGATTGTTGATTCCTGACACCCACTTAATCCTACTATTCCTGCCACAACATGCGTAATCATGACTTTCTACTGTCATTTGCCAAGATTGCACTATTCCTACCTCTTTAGCCACTTGACTTCATTCCAAAGTCAGCGGAGAATGGTGACATAATGGGGCAATGCTAGTATGGTGGATATAAAAGACACCTTCTTTACTAAAGAATTTGCCGGGGGGAGAGGGTATTTCTGACTTTAATTTCATGAGTTCTAGAAGGAAACTCAACATTCTCCCTTTCGATTTTATCCTGTTTCTCTGAGGATCCTCAACACGACCTATTTTCTTACTCTCGATTGATATCATTTTTATGGGGGGAAAAGTCTATCCCGTAATGAAAGATTCCATGAAACGAATAAATTTATTATTTGAAAACCTACCTACCAACAATAACACATACGTCATAAATTTATGTATTTATAATATGAATGTGATATTATATTTACAATAATTTTCTTATTTTTGATTTACTTTTAATAATTTTTGTATGATTTCTAGTGCTAGATAATTTTCATTATTTTTAAATAAGTGATAACTTTTAATATCTTATTGCTAAAGAATTTTGAACTTTCAACCTAGCATATAACTTATTCTACTTTTTTTTAGAACCAAAATGATATTTTGTAACTGATAAATAAAAAAATTGTTACACCATTAGATTGATTACTAAGCACATTCATGCTATTATGCATATGAAACTTGGCCCTTCAAATGGTTGACATGCAATTTGATTTATTATTCTCAAATGTGTTGGGAATTTATACACTTGATCTCTTTCATCAGCTCTTTAATATCTTCAATAAGAATATCAAATATGATATTGGTTCTCGCACTACATTGAGACCATTTCAGATAATCATCTCAACTATGTTTACGTTCATGCAATATTATTTGATCATCAATAATGCATACAACATAGTGATATATCCTAGCTATGGCTGAGCATACGGTTGGTTCAAGGGGTGGCAATTCGTGCGGATTGGATCCTTATCGTGTGAATATGTTATCGATCCGATCCATTAAGGTGAAATCCGTATCCGATCCATTAAAAAAAAATAAAATTCGTATCCGTATCCGATCCGTTAAGCTTAAATTTGTATCCACACCAATCCGATTCATATCCGTTAAGGATCCGATAAGTATCCAATCCGAATGATCCGTTATGGATTTGATCCGATAAAGATTCAATAAGAATCAAAATCGAATTAATTCAATAATAATCTATTTCAATAAATATAATTATAATCCAATAAAAATTGATAAGATAATACAAAATATTTATATTTGATTGTTCAAATTTGTGTTGGATAAATAAATAAAACTGCAACTTTTTTTTAAACTAATATCCTCAATCAAATATCCCAAGATACATAGATTAATCTTGAAATTCAAATACTAATGGTCAAATAAATGTGTTCATTTCTAAATACTGACCAATCATTCAATTTAGTCATCAATGATCCATCTAAAATTTTGACGGAGAGAAATATTAATTAAAACTTTAAAATTTATAATAAATAAAATAAATTATAATAAATATCTTTCATCTATGATGGTGAAATTGGAAGACTTTAGACAATGAATGAGTATTCAGACAAATCTACAATACTTTCGTCAACATTTAAATTTAAAATATACCAGCTAGTTAATCGGTCGATACAACTTAATTTAAAAATTAAATTTGAGAAAAAATTTATTAAATTTTGACAGTAGAAGAAAATAAATATTAAAAAATATAATGAATAGATAAATAAATACTCCCTCCGTCCCATTAGTATTGTCTCATTTCTTTTCGGCACAGGAATTAAGGATTGTGAGTGTAGTGAAATTAATATTTTATTGGTGAGTGTGAAAAAACTTGTCATTTTAGGAAAATTGGACTATTTTATGGGACAAACAAAAATGAAAAAATGGGATTACTCTTGCGTGACGGATGAAGTACATTTTTTGGTGGTGAATTAAAAAAATGGGACACAGACAATGAAGAACCAAGGGATTTGAGTTTTTGAAAAAACTATAAATCTAAACTAATATATCAAAATCGATTAATTAATTATTATATTTAACAAATAAATAATTTTTATTAATTTATTAATGGATATCCGTATCCGATTCGAATCCGGTCCGTTTAATGAATTATTCAATCCGATCCATATCCAATCTGAATTCGATCCGAAATTTTCGTGTCTTTATCGTATCGATCCGATAAGGATTCATATCCGATAAGCCTCAATCCGTATCCATTATTATCGTGCGGATTCATGTCGGATTATCGGATCAGATCAATAATTGTCACCTCTAGTTGGTTCAATTAAAAATTCAATCGAACCACCCAAACTGCCTACTAGAAAATTTAGAAAAATTCATATCAATCTGCTTAAATAAATAGCTCAAATCGACCTAAAATCAAACTGAAGCTTCTGTTCGACTTCAACCAACCCTTTTTATTTTTATTTTTTTTATAAATTACCTACACTAAACATGATTCAAATATCTACAAATTTAAAATTTAAATATAATGTATATTTAATACATAAATATAATTAATGAATAATGTAAATTAATCATTATACACATTTTAATTTAAATTAACATGTGTATATTATATATCTATACACATTTAAAATCTGAACGTGAAATACATTTAAATAAAATATTAATATCTATTTAAACTTCCAATTATATATATAAAGAGAGAGAATTGCGTTCATTTCTGAACTATATGTCCTGAAGAAACAATGACCATGTATGTCACCATTGATTAATTTGATCCCATGGTCCATTTTTTGACACGTGGCTGATTTTTTCTTTTTTTTAATTAAGTGGGGGCATTAATGGAATAAGAAGATTTGTAGTTTCAATTAAGATTTACGTATATGATAGTTTCCTAAAATTTTGCATATTCTAATTTAAAATTGAATACTAACCTAAATTCCTTCAATTCAATCATAGAGAAATTACTACCTCATATTTCCGCCGACAAGCATAGGGGTTCTCCTCCATTGCAAGACTTGCGCAGGCGGTGTCGTTGCCCTGCAGTCCATCGTTCGGTGATCGACGACAAGGTCCGACGTCCTATCAGCGTTTTTGGTCATTCCACTTGTCTGATTTTTGTTCAAAATTCGCATTCGTGACTGTTGGAGCCCTGCCCTCTCACCACTGGCGTCAAAGTCGGCGTTATACTGGTGCTCTCAAGCCACTGCCGGCCGAAATTGAAGATCGCCGTCGGGAAACCAGATCTTCCTTCTGCATCTTTTCTTAATTTGGTTTGCTGTGATTTTCGTGATATCCATCATCTTTGAACATGTAATTTTATTGATTGATTTTTGAATTTTGGTTTTGACTTTGTGTACTATTTTTCAATCTTTTATTGTTTATATCCTTAGGTTTAAATTGTTATTTTAAATATGTGTCATTATTTTTGAATAAATGTTTCATTGTTCGAATTATTCTTTAATGGATTGTTAATTGTTTATCTATTTTCTACATTGTGTGAACTCAGTTAATATGTAGCATCGTACGCTGTTGATATTATCATTGTTAATTGTATTCAATATCATTTTATCAAAATTGTCTGTTTAATCTTAATTGATTTTTAATACAGCTTTAAGATCATTGTTATCTTTATTAAATATCATTATACGCTGTTGACATTATCATTGTTACTCATATTCAATATCATTTTATCAAAATTTGTCAGTTTAATCTTAATTATTTTTTAATACACCTCTAAGATCATTGTTATTTTTATTCAATATCATTGTACGAATAATTAAAGTTGTTTATGCATTTAACGATAACAGATTAGTGGAAGTTAAAACCGCACCCGATAAATCAGCTTACAATGACATACAAAGCCATAAACAATGATAACGATTAACTTAAAATTATAGAATAAATCGTGGTGTATTTTTTTTGTTACCTTAACCGCACCCCAAAAATATGCAGCATGATCTTATTTCTCTTTCCAATTTATACGATAATCATAGAAAAAATTGTAGGGATTTGATTTGGTAACTGAATCCGAAAAATTAGCATGCATATTTAATTTCATTATTCAATTTTTTTCGGTTTAGGACTAATTTGTCCTTTTAATGATAGAAGAAGCTATCAACAATGATAAATGGCAACAGAAAATCAGGGACATCTATTTTTGAAATTAAGGGCTGGATTTTGGTCTCTGTTCATTCATGGGCACATGCTCAGCCTTGAATGCACTCATTATAAATTTAACGTAATTAATATTTTAAAGATTATATAAATTGATTGTAACTCACTAATAATTCCCAAAATAATACAATCGTGATTAAAACATCGATTCAGAAAATGTTTATAATAAAAAATTATATCAATTAAATATTTAATAATGAATATCCAATTATTCATAAATTATAAAAATTGAAAGATATTTTTTATCAATTAAAAATATTTTTAAATTATATATTAATAATAATTCAATAACAAATATCCAATTGTCAATTATATCTATACATTTAAATTAATTACTATAATAATTAAAACCAATTATTAATTAAAGAAATAAACTGTAATGAACTATCAATGTAATTCTATTTTTCATGTATAGTTTTTGGTTTTGTTTATATATAGAGAGAGAGAAAGAGAGAGAGAGAGGGAAAGAGAGAGAGGGAAAGAGAGAAAGAGAGGGGATGTAATGCCCCCAACTGGCCTTTCCAAATTTTAGGGCGTATTGTTGTGTGGTATACTTTTCAAAACAATTTAAAATAGTGGAAGACTTTTATCGATAATCAAAGATAAGAATTAAATAAAATAACCATCGCATTTATCAAAACCAGTTTCCAGGACAGAGGTTGCACCGATGAAAGGTTTATCGTGCAACAAAAACATAGGATAAAACATTTCAGATTATGGTTTCTCAAACTTATTACAAAACACAAGGGAAAGGATATAAGTCAGAGGTGCAATGCAACGGAGTGTTACACAGTGAAGATATGCATATGAAGATGCATATCTCAGGATCTGTTCTTGCTGTATGATTACTTGCCTTTACACCGCCGCATATACATCCTCGCTGCTAACCTACGCATTTTTAAAATAGGATGGATCACCTAATCATAAACAATTAGCCCTAGCTGACGTTATTTGACATTGATCATGATTTTTAACTAACTAATTGAACTGACACAATCCAACAGTTCGACATGCATCCTCGTACCTCGAGGCATGCATGGGAGTTAATCAAACTTAACCATACACGTTAATCAATCCATGGTTAACAAATCAACTCAATCATAGCACGTTTATAATTTAAATGGCTAAGCATGCAATTAACTATGCATTATTCGGCTAACTCGACGTTTAAACTTAATTCTTTCGCATAATATTGTGCATGAAATGAAGACTAATAATATATGAACTCATGCATCGAAAATGAAATGAATCGGATCAGAAACAGACGTAAAACAAAAAAATTCAAGTTTCTGTTCGCCGGCATCGACCGCTACTGGCAATGTCGACCACCGCCGGCCACGTCGATCGACATTCCCATGTCGACCGATGTTGGTGTCGACGTGAACGCAACATCAGCTTGTGCGAGATGCGCGAGCTTTGTCGGCCAAATTCCGGTGACTCTCGACCCCTGAACCACACGCCATCATGCTTCGTACCAACCCAGGAGTTTACCCACGTGCTTAAGTGATCGAAAAACACAGTAATTTGCCTGAAAATTTATGAAATTCCTTACCGGCGAATTGGGATTGGTGGTAGCGGTTTTCAAGATTCTGGCGACGCCATGACGAGGTCTCGCACTAAAATGTTCCTAAAAATATAAGAAACACATTTATGCAATCAAATTCAAGCTTCATCGCTATTTAACACGAGTTTTACGTTGATACCGTAAGTTTATCGACTTACCGTCAACCAATCTTCAAACGCGAATTTCTCTCTCAATTCTTAACAAAATCAGACTTTTCCAAGCTTCACGTATTCCTTGAAATGCAGGCTACGCATGGGATTTGGTTTGACGATGATTGGTGCAGTGTGGTGGTCGTACAACGGCCAGAAACAAAGGGTGGCAAATAGTGGTGTTCTAGGGAGTGTTGATAGAATGAATGGAATTTGCTGAAATTTGTTTTTCTTCATATTTTTTGCAAAAATTGATCATGAATGCACCGCCCACACTGCCACACCACCACGAAAAGTCATCGTTTCATGTCGGGAAAGAATATTTCTTCATCGTGAAGAATTATCGTTATAGGTATTCTCCGGCTCAACTCGCGTGTATTTTCCTCCGATAATTCAACTTTGTGGATCTTTAATTCGACATGCATTGTCCCAAATGGACATGCAAATCAATGAAAATGCTCAAATTAACGAGTCCAACTCGTTAATATAAATTTTACAATTTTTTAGAGTTATATTTTATCGCCAGGAACTCTAAAAGTTCAATTATTTGTATATCATTCATCGGGCCTCAGAATCTCATTTCGATCATTTTATCATTCTATATTTTTTTTTCTCAAGCCTACGCTATCCTAGTATAAGAAACAAAGCTTTCGGATGCGAGTTATTAATTTAAACGCGATAATATTATTCTAGAACAATAATACGCCGCACTCAAATTTCCCACATAAAATGTGGTTGCATGGCCACTTAAGGTTTCACAAAATATTCCCACGGACATATTGCATGCAAGAAACAAACTCGCATGTCACATCGGTTGTCAATTCACATCTAAAAAATAATTAAAATAGTAATTGCAAAAATAATCCTTTATTTATTTATTTAATTAAGCAATAATTGGCTTAATTAAATTTGGGATATTACAGAAGAAGTGATTATATACTTTTTATATGTTAACATGTAAATAAATACGCATGTTATATATTTTTTTCAATGCGGAATGGATGCATTTGAACGTTTATGATAAAAAAATTCATTAATTTTACATTTAAAATATTATTGTATTTACATTTCGATAAAAAAAAAATGCATCGATTCCACATAGTAAATGCTCCAAATGTTGTTGTATTTATGTTTTGATAAAAAAAAATAATGCAATAATTACGCATAAAAAATGCTCTAAATTGCTACATTTGTTGCACTAGCTAATGCTCTTTTCAACCGTGAACAGTTGTGTTTTTGTGAACCTGTTAGCATTTAAGAAATAGTTAACATATGATCATAACCCTATAAGTATATATAATTGATAAACTAATGATGGATTAATTCGATATTCGAATGATTATGCGAAATATTGAAAATTATAGTGTTTTAATGAATGTCAAAATTGTCTGTCAGTTGTCTAATATATAGATTTAACTGGATCAATTGATCTTGTAATAATTATGTATATTCATTTAGTGTAATAGTTTAAGCTTGACTAGAAAACTTGAAGAACCACCCACAACTAGAAACTCAGTTTCATCTATAAGAGAAGAATTAAATGGTAGACAAAAGAGTTGATCATAAATAACTCAGTTGACAATCCAAATGGAACTGATAGTTGAAAAGAAGAGGACTAGAGTTTAGCTCATTTAACAATGGATCAACTAATGAATTCTGTCAAACCAACTGTCTTATTGTAGGACCGTTACGAGGACATAGTGCATGATTGCACATGTTCATACAAACGCGAACCTGCAAAAAGAAAAATATCATCTCAATTCAGATTACTATGGGTATGGTCCAAGAGAATATAATAAACACCTACACTAGTAGAAAAAGAGAGCTTTTATGTTTCGAGCTTAAAAATATGTTAGAATTGGATAAGATAAAAGATGAGAAGATAAAAAGCTTTTGTAGTGATCTACACTCGAGAACACCGTGCATTTTAGCATGAGACTATCATTTGTCTGATAGACATATTCATTGCAGACCGTAGCTGGAGTACAACAAGATTCCAATCTCTTCCCAATTTACTTGCGAAGACTCATCAATTTGATCATCACTAGAAATTAGTTGAAAAGCCTAGCAAGTAGACGTTTTGTGGTAAAGATTAAAGTTGCAGCACCTTGCAGAGTTAGTGGAAGACTCTCGTTATTGAAGAATGTCAATTGTAATCCGTATTAAATTACCAAAAACACTTGAAGTTAGTGGATTTCATTCGTGGAGAACGAATAGTGGACGTAGGGACAATTGACTCCTTAAACGCTATAAAAATGAGCTATTTACTGCTTTATTTCTTTTCAATTCTTTTATTCACATTCTTTTAACTACATATTTGAAGCCCATCAACTTCCAGCTGGCGGAGTATATCTGAAGTAGAATCTTAATATTGACATAAAAATTTGTATATAATCAACAACGAACACTTTAATCGTATGATAATTAAATTTTGGTCCATCCATTTATAATTAGATTATACTCCTCATTTGTTTTATACTCTAGTGGGGACCAATAAAAAGGAGAATGCAAATCTCACACAAGTATCTTTTTACTTGAATCCATACATAGGCTATTTACTATATTGAGGTTTAAGGTTCAAAATTTATTGTTCACATTTTCTTTTGTAATGGTAAAACCTCAATGCCTATAGTTAAAAGGTGTGTGAATTTTAAATTAATATATTTTATTTCTAACATAAAGTAGTCCAAAGGAGTCCGATTTATATACTTAGTAGCTCACATTAAAAATAGTCTTATTTATTTAGAATAGTCATTTTTATAAAACACATTACAATTTGAGCCAATCTTATAAACTTATCACAATTTTAGTCAAAAGTACAAATTTTTGCATTGGAATCAGTTTAAAATTTATTTGAAAACCAAATTTTTTACATTCATGTCAAATCTAGTAGTTAAATTAAAATTTTAACTAATTTAATGGAGAAATGTGCATGAATGTGAATAAATCTTGATATAAAAATCAAATTTGGTTGCACAAAAATTTCTCAATTAATTTAAATTTGTTTTCGATCGAACTTGTAAATTTAGAATTATTTAGACATAATTTTTTGAATTTATTTTTAAATAGCACTCGGTCTCACTCAACAATATTTTTTTTTAAATAGCACTGGGTCTCACTCGGTGGCACTCATGTTGACCACTGACAGTGTGTCAGCCGGTCTCACTCGGTAGCACTCACACTCTCTCACACTACACTCTCTCACACACTGTGCACACACACTCTCTCACACACAGTAAACACACTACACAATATGTAATGAATATTATTTTATTTTATTTTTTAAAATATATGAATTTAATTTGAAAATGTCATAAATATGTACTTTTGGCTATTTTTGAGATATATTCATAAGTGTGGCTAAAATCGTTAGATACAATAGTCAAATTAGCTATTTTGTAATTTTTCTCTTAAAAATAGGGTTAATTAAAAATTTTAACACAACTTTTCATTATTTTAAAATTATAACATATTTTTCAAAATTTTGCAATTATAACATAGAACTTTTCAATTTTGGCAATTATTACTCAAAACTTAAAATCTTTGCTATTATAATAAAAATATATTTATCCAAAAATTATCAATTAAAAATTAGATTCTATAATTTTTGTTTGTTATTTATATTAAACTTGAATATTCTTAAATGAAAAGTTTTGTTAAATTTTGTACTTTTTCCTAATTTTTATTATTGTTTATTTTGGGACCTTATTAGGTAATATTTAGTTTTTTCTTGTTTTTTACAATTAAAATAAGGGTTAATTTCAATTTAATTCCCACCGTTTGCTTATTTTTACTAAAATAACCTATTGTTTATAAAATTGCAATTTAATTCCTAACGTTTATCTATTTTTGCAATTTAATTCCTAACGTTTCAAACATGCATTTTAATTCCTATCGTTATTCCATTTTCGCAATTTAATTCCCAACATTACAAATTTACATTTTAATTACTAGAATTTATTAAATTACATTTTTAAATACTAACAACTATCTATTTTTTAAATTTTAATTAAAAAATAACCAAGCTCTTTACATATATTCCTAATATATTTTCTTAATTTCTAGTAAAAATTATTAGTTCTTAAAATATGTTCAATTTTAAAATTTAATTTCTAATAAATATCTATTTTTTATAATTCAACTAATAAATATTAAAATTAAAATATAAAATTATTAATATTAATTTTTTTTAAAACGGGCATTCATTATTTTGCATAAATAGATTAATGTTAGAAATTAAATTACAAAAATTGTAACATTAACTTATAATGTAATTTTATATGAAAATGAACAGACTTTATGAATTTTTTTTTTTTTTGCAAAAAATTAAAAAAAAAGTAGTAGGAGTTAAAATATAATTTTATAAATGCTAGGTTATTTTTTAATTAAATTGTAAAATGGATAAGCTTTAGTAGTTAAATTATAATTTAATATAAATTAGGGAATAAAGCACAACTTTTAAAATGTGTGGAATTAAAATGCAGACTTTGTATATGTTGGGCGTTAAATTGCTAACATGAACAAACGTTAGGAATTAAATTGCATATTTGGAACGTTAGGAATTAAATTTCAAAAATAGACAAATATTAGGAATTAAATTGCAAATATGTAAACATTAGGTTATTTTTGCAAAAATGAGCAAACGTTGGGAATTAAATTGCAATTAGCCCTTAAAATAATAAATGTTAAATAATTATAAATTTCAAGATTAGAATGCTAAGTTATTTTTATCACAATTATATATTTATATAGAAATTAAATTGCAAAAATATACAAATGTTAAAAATTGAAATATAATTTTATGAAAACTGAAAATTAAATTGCAAAAATCTACTATTGTTAAGAACCAAGTTGTAAGTTTGAAAGTTTCCTACCTTATTGTTATGTTTTGATAAGTCAAAGACTGAATAAAGATCACCAGTTTAAAAGTGTCTCTAGCCTGTTCAAACTTGTAAAGTCCTGTTTAGGATGTCTATCGGGTTGTAATAGGACAAATCAAGACAAACTGGTTTCCACCATTTTGGACTTCACAAGGTGATAAAAGAAACTGGCTACATTCCTAAGTACTAGTTTGGAGAATCCACATGGAAAAATTTGACTGACATCACTAGCACAAAACTAGCCAGTTTCACTCAAGCCTATTATTACGAAGTATTTCTACCTAATTGTCGTTTTGATGTGTCAAAGGAATGTATAAAACCACCAAGATAGAAATGTCTTTAGATTAGCTTAGTTCACACAAACTTGTAAGGTCTTGTTAGAATATGTATCGACTTTTAATAGAGCTGACAAAACTGATCAAGACAAACTGGGTGGAAATCCAAAACCCCAGTTTGGATCGTGTGAAGAAGAAGAGACTAGCTTCTAGTTTGAAGCTGATGACTAAGAGAAACTGATGAAAGACATCGACCTAGACCATCTCCAGTTCACAAGTTCAATTTCTAACCACACAAAGAGATAAAGAGAACAAGTCAGATGAATCATAAAGATCAGTCTTTAAGAATGAAGATCCATTAAAGACTGATGAAGCACAAACCAACTTAGATTCCTCGAACTGGCAAAGTCGTTCTGACACAAAAGCAGAGTGTCAACATCTTGTGTCATAAAAGAATGAAGCAGGTGCAAAACCTCAGGAAAAGCACCATGCTCCCGTCAGAAAAGAGACGCGCCAGATTGGACAATGCTCAAATGTCTCTAAACGACTACAAATTTGAAATGCTTCCACTTCGTCTATAAATAGACGAAGTACTCAGAGTGATAAATATATTGAAACCTAAAAAATCAATGAACTTTGTACAAGTGAAAACTCGAAGTGTTTCTATCATCAAAGCTAACTCTCAGCCTATCGAGTTATTTCTTGAACACGAGACTCGTAGCTTCTAAGCTTGAGTTATCTTATTGGTGTTCTTTCTCTCCAAAAAAGAACACAATAGTCACTGCAATTCTCCAACAGTGATTACTACGTGTGTCTAGCCAACCAGTTCGATAGTTCGGGAGGAACTATAAAGCTCTCAACATCCGAAGGAGGAGGCTACATGGTGTGCTCACACTCCAAGTCTACGAAGCCAAAGGAATGAGAGGTCTGGACGAGTGAGCTAGTGGACTGGTATAGAATGGAATCTACCAGCTAGCGATAGACCGGCGAAACCATTCTTTAACAGAGGCTTAGTGAATTTCTAGACCACGATCTGAAGAGAGGACTAAGACGTGTTGTCTGAACCTCTATAAATCCTTTTTTCTTTATTGTTTCTAACTTTTTTGCAAGGATTTTAAAACTCAACACAATCTAGTGTTGTAGTATATTCGAACTGAACAAATAAATTCCTACTCGCAGACAAACTATTTTCAGAAATACAAACTGGCCAAGAACCATCAATTTGTGAGTGCAAGTTTGATCTGAAAATTTTCACTGTAGTTTATACTTACTCTGATCTCGATATCAACAACTATCACTCTCGCACATGAAGACAAGGAGAAAAAGTTAGAAAGAATCCTCTTAAAGGCTAGACTTTAAGAATGGATGTTCATCCCGATATTAGAGTACTATTATATGCAACAAATTTTTTTTTAAAAGGATCTTGCACTTTCTGAAAACTGACTTTCATACTTAGTTTTCAGTTTCCGGAAAACTCACTTTAAGTTCAAGGTTGGTTTAAGTTTAAGTTTTAAGTATACACTTCAATATTAGAAAGTATTGAAGGTTTAAAATAAGCACGAAAACTTAAGTGCAAAATTTGAAATAAACTGATAAAATGCACATGATATTTTATAGTGGTTCGGAATCAAAGTCATACACCCACTCTTTGAAAATCAATCCGGAAATTCACTAAGGATCAGTTTACAAGCTTTCTCACAATATATAGCTAGTCCGTTGGAATCCTTCGCCCTTCGGTCTGCTAGCGCACTCACCTAAAAACTCCTTGTGACTGCTTCCTTCTTCAGCTTGAAGTGAGGACGCACCTCGCAACCTTCAATGTGGATGATTGGATGTTTGCAGTTCTTCCCAAAATTTTAGTTTGTTGGCAATGTCCATCGGAATCAGTATTCCAGAGTAGAATACTAACTGTTGTGTTTATTCCTTGAAAAGTAATAAACACCAAGAATTGAGCTTAAGCTTGAAAAACTTCAACCTCGTGTACTTAGACAAATACACAGAATGAGTAGCTTGAGCAAAAATGCCAAGCCTCGTGATAGACACAGAATTCAATGAGCTTTTGAGTTTTCAGTTCAACAGATTTTCTGCTATGCTTTTTACGAGACTGTCAAATTTGACTCCTATTTATAGCTTGGTTGGTCAATGATTTGAATTTCTATCCATTAGACTCAAAGATTGAGCCGTAAGAGACAAATGGAATATCGTCCAATCATCGCCCATGTTTTTTTGATTTGTCGCAGCCTACTATGCTCTGCTTTGCTCTGAGATTTGCTTTTCACTTTTGCAGTGTACTTTTCACCAGCCTTGTAAAATGCACAGGTTAACCGCGATGATAGATATGCAATGGTACAAAGGCATGTGTTCACAGAATAATAGGCAGATCTTGAGATATGCATCTTCACATGAATATCTCCACTAATTAAAACTCTGCTGCGATGAACCTCTGAAACATTTTAATCCTTCCCTTTGTTTTGTAATAATCTGAGAAACCGTACTGATAACTTTTTAATTTATGTTTATGTTGCACGAAAAACCTTTCTTTCGTTGCAACCTTTTGCTTGAATTTACGATGATCAGTTAAGTGTGATGAATGTTTCTCAATTCTCACTCTTTTTTATTATTTATTAAGTCTTCTACTGTTTAAAAAAATCCAATCCACCTGTAACATGCTTAAAGGTTTGGGAAGGTAAGTTGAGGGCGTTACAAAAATAAAAAAAAATGCAAAAAATGAAATACGAGAACAAGTCATACAAAAATCGCTAGATAAAGATTTAAAATGACTACCAAAATGTGTATACAAAAATAATTTAAAATTTATATTTTATAGCTAATCCTAATCATTTATTTTATTAGATTCAATGGATAAAATTTATTTTTATTTTTAATATACATATTTATTTTTATATGTCCATCTCTCCATGTATGTGTATATATTATTTTTTAAAAAAGTTACATTTATAATTTAATGAGGGGAAGGTCTTGGTTAGGCAGGCCTAAACGATTTAGGCGGGTTTTATCCATTAACCCAAGCTTTAGGCGGGTTTTATCCATTAACCCAAACCCAAACCCATATAATATACCCTATTTGGGATGGGTGAACCCATTTGGGTAGGATAAAACCCACCTAAACCGTTTAGGCCTGCCTAACGCAAATTTTTGCCTTTAATGAGAGGTGAAATTGTAAAAATCAACTAATTAACCCAATAAATAAGTTCAGATCTCCAAGGTAACTTTCCCCAGTTAATAAAACATAAATGGAGAAAAATGAATTATGGAAAATCAATTGTAATCATGAATCTTTGATTATGACTTAGTGGCGTATGGGAGTACTCAATTTATCATTATATGGTTACTTATTATATTAGAATAAAGAAGTATAGAAAAAAGTGATAATAATTATTTTGTAGTTATTTTTTTTCATTTACTTATTAATTTTTGGATTTAAGGGATTTAATAAATTAAACATTTTATTAATGATTCTTTTTATAAGCATATTAATTATTTTCATTTCTTTTTCTACTAAACTAAATAAACATGATAAATATTCTTAAATCTACTTATATATAAAGTAAGTTAATTATAAATATGCAAATTTCCCTTTTAAAAATATCACATACATCAATTTATTTTTTATTTTATATTTATTTCGATTTTGTATGCATTTATAATAATAAGGATTTCAACAAAATCATATTTGATTTGAGTCACATTTTCTTATATCTGTTTGCATCAATTTATTCATTTACTATTTCTTAAAATTAATATGTAAATTATTTTATGGGCTAATCTTGCAAGTTGAACTATTTTTGTAAGTTTTTTATTTGATTCAAACTCGCTATAAATCTAGTTAATTAGAATAAATGTGTATTGAATTGGATTCTAATGATGATGATTAATTACTAACGTATACAAACTAAGAATGGATTGCAATTACCAGCTCATAACTGTAACGGGTAAGGCCCAAAAAACATGTTTTGGTTTGCAGTTTTTTTTTTAAGGAAAATATGATTTATTATCTTCTTTTATATTTTCTGAGCAAACAAAATGGGATATATTAAGGAAGAGATAACGAAAGCAATAAATCGTGATAAAAATTTAAGAAAATATAACTATTTTATAGATATCTAATACTTCTAATTTTTTTAATATAAATGCATTTATTTAAATTCACACTTAAATATTTCTGAATATCGTAAAACTATAACCTCTTAATAAATGTAAAACACTTTTACCACTGTATCCCAAATAAAAAACTTTAAATATCCCTTTATATATATATATTAGAAGAAATGATATGCTGCCCACCTTATGGTGAGCTTCTGTGAGCTACAGCATATATTTTTTTAATAAAATTTTATTTTGTTAATCATTTATTTTTTATAATTTTAATTTATTATAGTTTTAATTAATTTTATAGATTCAACCGTATGATTCATACACCCAATTAGGGTATATTATATTCTTGTAGCTCACTAAAGCTCACCATAAGGTGAGCAGCATATCATTACTCTATATATTAGATTATCGCTCCCAATACATAAAATATATATATCATTATTTACAATCTTCTAATTCAATAAATAAAATATATTATTTTAAAATATATTTGATATCGATATAAAATAAAACTTATAGTAAAAAAACTAGCTTTTGTAATTGTAGTTATTCATAGAGTCTAGACCAGATGGTCTGGGCAAAGATTTGAAATTTAGAATTTATTTAATATTTATAACTAAAAATCTCCAAAAAAAACGTTGTTATTCATTAAAAATAAATATAACAATCAATGGCCTATTTGCACAGTCTTGTCCCCACTCGGGGGAAAAAAATAAAATAAAATAAAAAACAACTAAAAATTAAACCTGGAATATCTGAAGGGGCGTATATGCAATTAGCTATTCACCCACAAAGTCTTTAATATATATAAATCCCTACCCTGTTTTATGATTGTTATTTTCACTTAAGCCCCACATATTTTCTCCTACTTTCTCCGTCGCCCTATTTCCCTCGGACAACCCTGGAGGTTGGTTCTTTTTGAGGGCTTTCTCTCTCTTCACCGTCGTAACTCGTAAAGTAAAATCTCTACTGACTATCTTCTGTTAATTACGCTACTATTTTTTCGATTTTTCTCCTTTCGTATTTGTCTCAGTTTGTTTCTGGATTGAGCCCGCTTGCTGGAAGAGTTTCACGTGCAAGGTAGGTAATTTTCGTTATTTAAACCTAAATTCAAAAACCCTTTTCCACGTTTGATGATTTTATTAGGATTTTCTTTTGTTGGTGAGTTTTAAGTCGCAATTGTCGATTTATCTGGGTGCTGGTTGTAATCTTGAATGTTGTGGCCGGGCTTAATTTTGAGTTGTGGGGGTAGAAACTTATGGCCACATGAATGCATTTCTGCGTCTGTTTGTAAAGTAATGCTGTTGATGTTTTCTGAATACATTTTGAGCATGTAGCTGTGCATGTTTCTGTTGATTTCCTTGCTTAAAGCTGACGCTATGCTTATTATGGCTATTACGGTAGTTTATGATTTCTTAGCTTGTATGAGTGAACTATCTTGATGGATAAAATCAAAGATAATCTCGAACAAACGGACTTCTGGATATGATTTGTCAAAATGTTAACAAACACCACATTGCGTTTTTACAATCATGGCTGAAGAACTCCCTAGGTGCTATGTAGTTGGTTAATTTATTTTTTATTTTATAGCATTACAATTATATTAATATTACTAAATAAAAAATATAAATGATCTATTTTTTTAAAAAAATTGTGTAAAACTTGTGTGCCTTACCCACCGGCAAGGTGCTGAAAAGCCCGAAAATGCCCAATAGAGCCAATTTGGGTGCCTAGACCGAATTTTACATCCCTAGTTACAACATGACAAAAAAAGGTATATGGTTGTCCTTTAAGTTCCTTTGACCTTACGGCATTCTGGAAAATAAAAAATTTGGTGGCTGCCCCTGTCCCCTCCCCTTGACAGTCGTGCCAAACAGACCCTAACCCTCTTTCTAGCAATTTCAGCTGTTCGGCCATTGCCTCACGTTGACAAAATTTCTGTTTCTATGTACTAGTTGGAAATGAAAGCAGTAGTTGTCACAACAGGATAGTGAGGCCTTATTCTTACCAACAAGAATTTAGTGGTATTTTGCTTTTAAAGTTTCCTACATCTAATCATTTAAATCTTGTGACAGTTCATCAATGAATACATTTGTTTTCTGCTTTAGAGCCAAGCATTTTAGTACTTTAATTCCGTTACTAGTCACATATGACGAGAGGCCTATGTTTAATGTTGTCTTCTAGCTATCTACCTCAATGATCAAAGAGATGACAGGTTATGAAAGTCTAATCTTTCTACTGTAGGCTGCTCATGGTTGTATACTTGTATCTCTCTGGCATTCATTTCCTATTCATGGAATAAAATGTTTGCATTGGCAAATAAAAGTTGTGACTTTTGATTGTGGGCAATTGTTTTTCTTGTTTTAAATCTTTGCATACTTCAGGGTATCTAAAAAGAGAAAGTCTTTGCATAATCTGGATTATCTATACGCTCTTTCTTTTTTCCTCAGGGCGTTCTTGGAATTGCTTGGAAATTTGAGCCACAATTCTATGGGCATACTCCATTGTCAGTTTTAAAAAGGTGCTTTCTTTATTTTGGATTTGTGTTGAGTTCCTGTGGGTATCTTTTTCACTTTAACTGGTAAATCCTGCTGCGATAATAAACTCCTTTTATTTTCACCTTGTGTTAGTGGCTATATGTGAATGGAATTAATTGTGCATTACTTGTTATGGCATATTTACTCTATGCATAGCAATGATTGACACCAACCTGCTTTGGACTAACCCAACACGATTTTTGGTGATGAAATGCAATAAACCTATGGACGTAAACAATTGCTACTTGATTTAGGCATTTGGCTAATAAATTATTTACTATTATAAATCAAACAGGAAAACTATCTATTATACCCTACTGGGTCTACTATGAAACATTTTATACCCTAATATTTGATTTTGTCAATTAAAAATGCCTCCACTGAATTATATCTTAATGTTTAATTCTGTCAATTAAAAATATCCTTCGTTGCTAATGATATTCAAGTTTTGATGAATCATACGTTAGATCATACGTGGCTCTTACGTGCCATACACATGACAAAATCAATAATTTAACGGATGACTCATCAAAGTTTTAGCACTGTTAGCGACGAATGGTATTTTTAATTGGAATCAACATTAAGCTATAATTTAGTGACGGAGAAACATTGAGATATTTTTGATAGTGGATGGTACAGAATCGAACATTCGGGTGTAATTCAGCGACAGAAAAATATTAGAGTATTTTTCATAGTTGGCCAATACAATATGGTATAATTAATATTTTTCCCTAAACCCTAAACTATTATGTGGCATCATAATGAAATTGTGTGTATTCCTCACTTATTGTTAAGAGCATAAAACGGGAACAATAATCAAATGGAATACCGTTTGCCCAAATAGCTGCCAGGCTCCAATTTTTCATTGCTAATTCGATAAACCCCAAATTCAACCCTATCTACAACTTAAATACTCATCTAACTTTCAAAATATAACTCTCTAATTATAAACTGATACGAGAACAAAAATAAAGAGGACTCCTGTCCATGTAAGTGGACTCAGAATTGTTTCTGCCGATGATACACAATCAAAGACTGCGACTCGTGCTTCCCTAGCTCTTGCTCTCTATCAATTGCATCCCCCTTCGAAGCAACCTTGTCATTAAGGTTGAAATCAGGAAATTTCTTCGGAATTCATCCTTCTCCAACCAGGTAGCCTCATCACGATTATGGACTATCCACTTCACTAGCAGTTGCTCCTCACTACATACGTCAGATTTCACACTCCGCTGTCCTAGGATTTTATCTGGTTTGAACACAGGCTGCACTAGTAGCTTCAAGCTTTCAAGCAACTCATCCTCTATTGGATGGCCCCCTACTACTCTTTTTAACTGGGAACATGAAACACAGAATGTATCCGGCTAGATGCCGGAAATGCCAACCGATACACAGCTTGTCCTACCTGCTCTTCCACCACGAAAGGTCTGTGTGGCCCTTCAGAAACACCCTATCTCCCACCTGAAACACTATATCCCAACGGTATTTGTTTACCTGCTTAGACATCCGCTGCTGTGCAAGCTCTATATTTTTCTTTAAGCGCGCTAACATCACATCTCAACCTTCCAGAACTTCTGTAACCTGCACTCACCTGGTAAGAATTTCCTGATACTCTCCTGATATGCAGTGTTGTAACGGTACTTAGCCAACGCACCCGCTGCTTCTGTTGTTCGCAAGTGAAACAATGCAAGTACGTTTCCACCACCTAATTAAGGACTTCAGTTTCACCATCGGTTTCAGGATGGCAGGCAGAGCTAAACTTCAATTAGTGCCCGAAGCTTCAAACAACGCTTTCGAGAAAGTGTTCACAAGCAATGAATCTCTATCGCTTAAGATAGACCGAGGGATACCATACACCCAAACTACCACCTGTGTGACTGCCTCCACCACAGATCTTGCTGTTATCGGTGGCTTTAATGCCACGAAATGTCTATATTTTGATAACCAATCCACCACCACCATAACTGAAGATTATCCTTTTGGTTTAGGCATGCATGTCATGAAATTCATCTTTAATGCCACGAAATGTCTATATTTTGATAACCAATCCACCACCACCATAACTGAAGAATATCCTTTTGGTTTAGGCATGCATGTCTTGAAATTCATCGATTCATCTTTCCGAACAAGATTTGGTACAGGCAACGGTTGTAACAACCCATCTATCGACATGATTTCATATTTGGATTTCAGACAGACCATAGTGCTACACACTGCGGGACATGCCTCTCTAATAAACATTCATAGCTAGCCGGTGATAAGTGCGCAATGCTCCAGCATGCCCCTCTGAAGGACTGTTATGAAACTAATGCTGTAGTTGACGGATCCATTTCAAAACAACTGCTAAAACCAGTCTCTTTTTGAAAAACAACCTGTCACCATGCAATTCGAACCCCGATCTGCTCCCCGGGTTCGCCGCTATTTCCTTCATGATGCCACTAACATAAGCATCCCTTCCGCCTTTGCTCCTCTCCCACATCTGCAAGCCCCAACTACTCCAGTACACTCACAGCTGCCAACGATATCTCCCCATCATGCCTCTGAGCATTAGCTACTGCATTCGATTTCCCGGTTTTGTACTCAATGGTAAAATTGTACCCCAACAACTTCGCTACCCAAACTTGTTGCGCCGGTGTGGTTACTTTTTGGTTTAATAAATGATTCAAGCTCCGTTGAGTAGTCCGAACTCCTAACTACAGACTTCCTTCCCACCGAATAGGGTTGCCAATGTTGAATAGCCAAAATTAGACCCATCATTTCCCGTTCATAAGCGGATTTTTTCGAAGTACATCAACTAGCAACTTGCTGAAGGAAGCAATCAACCTCCTTTCCTGCATAAGAACAACGCTGACACCTGTACCGAAGGCATCACACTCCACCACAAACAATTGATCAAACTGAGGCATAGCAAGCACCGAAACTGCGTAAGAGCTTGCTACAATCTCATAAATGCTGCCTCAACATCCCTTGTCGAACAAAATCTCGTCGCCGGTGCTGACCTTTTCAAGAGCTCAGTAAGTGGCCTCACGATGAGGCTGTAGTCCTGCACAAAGAGCCGATAGTATTTTGTAAGTCCCAAGGACCTCCTCACTTCGCGAACGAACGTGGCTGCGGCGAATCCACCACTGCATTGACCTTTTTCGGGTCTATCGCTACTCCTAAAATCACGTGACCTTGATACTCCACTTTTCGACACCCAAATGCATACTTTTCCGATTAGCTTTCAAATGATGCTCCTTGAGGACCCTGTAGCACTGTCTGGAGGTGTGTTTTGTGCTCTTGCCCCGATGAACTATAAATAAGGATATCATCTAAGAAAACCAAAACAAGCTTCTGCAGGTGGGGTTTGAATATATCATCCATCGTAGGCTGGAAGGTGGTCGGTGGCCTACCTCTCGCAAGAAAGATGTCTACTATGTGCCCAATGCTCACTCTCCTCAACTTCGTCGATCCTCGTAATCTCTGAATCATTCGAATACAAGTCTATCTGGATTCGCCAGAAGCACTTAAAAGGAAGAGGAACCGTTTGCATGCAGCATCCTTTCCTTCCTCTTTCATTATCTTTATTAATTCAATTTCTGCATGAATCAATCTTGAATCTACTCGAGCCTCAAAAGCATATCGATATGAAATGAATGACCCTTTTATCACTCTACGAGAGAACCCTCCTTGAAACGACTTCCGTAGCAATCGATTTATCTTATTCATTAAGCCAAAAGACATTGCCAAGTACTCGTAATGCACTCTATGAGTTCCGAAAGCTGTCTTGTGAATGTCCTTTGCTACGCGAACCAGATGACAACGAGAGCGTAAATCAATCTTCGAGAATACCACCACCCCAGACAGCTCATCCTACATCTCTTGTAATACTGTTGTAGGATACTTATCCGGAACTGTGACCTTATTCAACTCCCAATAATCCACACAAAAACGCCGACTCCATCTTTCTTCATCACTATACCGTTTTGGCACCAAGGTGCAACTCAATTATGTGATCAATACTTCTGCTTGGGGGCAGCCCCTGTGGCTCCCCTAACACATAATCAAACCTGCCTAATAACCCCTCCAAACCATCACCATCCGGATCTGGCAACTTTGTAGCGGGTTCTGCTTTCAAAACCATGCCCATAATTTCACTTGATGGCTCCGAACCAAGATTTGAAGTCCTACCGGCTGGCGACAAAGAGCTGGACCCCCTCGCAATGTCACCTTTAGCCATTCCATTTGAAACCCTTTGTGAGTGTCTCCCTATTCGTGCTCACCTCTCCCAAAGTGGCTACCCAAGCCACTCCCAGAATCATGTCCACACATCCTAAAGCGAACACAAAGTAATCTGGTATGACCTTGCAGCCCGATAAGGTCAATTCGAGTCCCTTGCACACCCCTTCAGCTTCTTGCCATTGACCATCTTCTAATTGAACCCCAGACTTAGCTGACTTATTAGATTGAACCTGTAAAGTAGTGACCAAGGAAGAAGAAATTAGATTGTGGCTTGCGTCACTGTCAATAAGCACTGCAATAGTTCGGCCCATCATCATCACTCCATATAGATGTATGGTATTAGGTCTCGAGATTCCCGCCATGGAGTATACCGATTACCGAAAGTGAACCTTCCTCCTCTGGTTCGCCTGGCTGATTGTATGATATTTCCTCAATTCCTTCAACGGACACAAATGCCCTGGTGTATACGGTTTCTTACAGTGGAAGCACAACCCTTTCACCGTCAAATCCGCAGCTCCTGCGGTGAACGCCGAGTAAAACGGACACGTGCGGTGTCCTGAGTAACCGCCGCACTGCTAGCTGATTTAGAGGTGATTCTGGCTACCCTCGCACCATTGCCTGTACTTGCAGAACTCGAATATGAGGTGAATTTGAGGAACCCATTATCTCGCAGCCCGGAACTCCCCCTAGATTGCAATTAGCGACCCTCGCTTTGCATCAACAGATGATCCTCTACATCTCCATGGTCGTCTCAAAATCAGATGGGCGCAGCAAAGGAGAGATCTCCTGATATCTTTCATTTAGTACCCGAGGTAATGAGCATCCGAAAACCACGGAACTTGTCTAGCCAATTGCACTAACAAACATATGTATTCCTCCACCGATCCCTCCTGTTTCACATCCGCCAATCGCTCATACGGACTCCCTTTGTACCGCGTATCAAAACGACTCACCAAAGCCTATGAGAACTCATCCCAAGTTAGCCCTGGCTGATTTCAGTCATGAAATCAAATAGAGAGCCGGCCCCTCCATCGCTACCACCGTTGTCTCCACCTTTGCGCATGCTCGGGTCCCATGCAAATCAAATTGCTGATTTGTGTAGGCTAACCAACTGATGGGATCAGAACCATCGAACTTGGGCAGTTGGATTGCAGAACTTGTTGCCCTCGCGATTTCAGTAGTTGCACTCCGTGGCAGCCGCAGGTTCAAATGTCACGGCTCCAGTAGTGGCATTCTGGGCTGTCGCAGCCATCCCTTCTGATTGCCCATCGATCTCCGTCGATGACTCTCCAGGCTTCACAATCGCGCGCATCAACTCCGCCAGCTCCGCTGTTATGCCTTCCAATTTCTTGCTCACAGCTGAACTTCCCTTTCAACACTTCTTGCTCGAATTCATCTTCTCCAATCTCTCCATTTTCGATCATGTGTTAGTCATTTCCGGCTGAAACAATCCAGCCGGGTGGTCCAAATCTTTCAGAGCAGAAAATGGGAACAATAATCAAACAGAATACTGTTTGCCCAAATAGCCGCCAGGCTCCAATTCTTCACTGCTAATTCGATAAACCCCAAATTAAACCCTAACTACAACTTGAATATTTATCCAACTTTCCAAATATAACTCTCTAATTATAAACTGATACTAGAACAAAAATAAAGAGGACTTCCGCTCACGTAAGTGTCCATAATTGTTTCCGCCGATGATACACAATCAAAGGCCGCGACTCGTGCTTCCCTAGCTCTTGCTCGCTATCACTTACGCCCAAAATTTTAAAGAATCTTGTTACTTTTCTAACTGTTGGCCACATTCATTTGGTTGTCTCCTTTTGTTCTCTTTATATTTCTGGGGTTTTTATTTGTTTATCTATTGTTGCAGGCACTTTTGGGGCATAAATAGTTCTTGTAAAAAAATGGGAGATGAGAATTTCAATGAGACGATCCTGACTGAGAAACTGTCTAAACTCAACAGTTCTCAACAAAGTATCGAATGTATCCTTATGTACATACCAAAATTCATCAGTTGATTTTTTTAATTCAGGTATTGTAGCATAACTGGATGGATGGACTACTTTTTGTTTTGATTGTTTGTCAACTTTTCTTTCTGTTTGATCTAGGACTTGATAGTCATATGTAATGACACGAATAGCTGTTTGAGGATACATTAAATGTTATAGTGTCTATTCTTGACTTCAAAATGAACCATTACTGTCTATTTCATTCTTCTTCCTTGCGCAAGATTTATTACTGGTTCAGGATGATGCACATTAGCAAGTTTGGCTACTGATTTATTCATCAATTGTTTACTAGTAGTTTCAATATATTTTTACGTAGGCAAAATTTGTTACTGCTTCACAATAACCTCATTAGTCTCATTGCATTTCATTCACCAAAACACCTTCATGTATCCGGAACACAGATAAGGTGAATGGGTTTATCAAATTATTTTGCCTTGACCGAGTTTGTTGTGCATATTTAAATTTTGAAACATGCACTGGGCCTTGGAGGGCAACTGTCCTTTCAAGAATTGCACTAGCAGCTTCAAGAATCTATCCAAGCATACCTCGTGATAAAATTTTGTAAGATAAACGTTGAATATGCAACTTTGTCAATTCGAGTTTAATAAAATCTGAGCCTTTTCAGAAGAACCTCAAAGATGTGAGCACCATATACGTAATACCAATTTCATTTCTTTTTGGTTTCATATTAGAGTTTTGTTGTGTCTGGGTTTTGGAGAAAATTGCAAGACGGTTTAATTTGTTGGGCCTTAAAAAATCTATGCAAGACTTGGGAGCATTGTAAGCTCAAGCAATTTGTGGGGCTTTCATTCAATTCTAAAACACTTATAAATGGCTGATTCTTAGTATTGTTTCATAATAGACTGAATTCTTTGTCTCTGCCTAATTGTCCAAGTTGGATATTATAATAAGATTTTAAGGATAATAACTGAGTTAGAAGCTCTATTTGAGTCCATCATAAATTGTTCTTTGACTTGCACGGACTATGTGCTTGCTACTGTTGCATTTTTTTGTTGTGGAATAATCATTATTGCAGTCTGATGTGTATGGCAATCATGGATGCTGAAGTCATTTATCTGGATTTGATGCATTTGTTTTTTCCTTATGGTTTCTGGTTTTCTGTTGTACAATCTTGATATTTTGGACTGCTAGTCTACTACCTACTAAACACAAAATCTATGTTCTGTTTTATATTTATTTTCTGAACCTATCTTCCCTTGGGAACTGATCTTTCTCATTGATACAGGATACTGTATGTTGAAGAACCATTTCTCTTGTTTATGGCTTAATATTTTTTATTCATTGTATTGTTAACTTGAAGGAAAGTATTTGTGTGAACTTTGGCATTCCATTTGATTGTTCAAGATTTGGATTATCCAGAGTTTCTCTTTTAACATTTCATCAGCTTTGTCCCGATGGTGCATTTCTCATCGGAAAAAGGCTAGGCAAGTTGTTGAAACATGGGAGAAATTATTCAAATCAGCACCAAATGAGCAACGGGTTTCCTTTTTATACTTGTCCAATGACATCCTGCAAAATAGCAGGCGCAAGGGCAGTGAATTTGTGAATGAATTCTGGAAGGTTCTTCCAGGCGCTCTAAAAACTCTTTATGATAGTGGCACAGAAAGTTGCAGAAAAGTTAGTTTCAGACTGGTAATACTACAGTCTTGTCCATTTTTTTATAGCATGAAAGAATGAGTGACTAGTGGTGCATCTGCATTCTATCTACTCAAACTTGATTTTGTAACTGTATATGTCTGGCATTGGCATGATAAAGTGTATGCAGCCTCTCTTTAAGGACAATCATTAGAGTATAGTTATACGTCGACCATATTATTTTACAAAAAATATTATCATCCTCTAAATGACGTTTCTAGACTTACTGTTTTATATATTAGAATGTCTTTCTCTCTAAGGCTTCTTCTGTTGAGCTAGGATGATCTTCTCACTTCAGGGCTAAACTTATCTCTAGATATTGTTCCTTTCCCTATTGCTATCTGTTGCTTTCATCTTACTGATTATTAACATAAACTTTTCTTAATTTTTTCTTCTGGGTTTGGTGGTTGGTATGGCTCTTTTATATCAGGTTGAAATCTGGGAAGATAGAAAGGTTTTTGGATCTAGGGGCCAAAATCTTAAAAATGAAATGCTTGGGAAGAATCCTTCCCCAGCCAGCAATGGGAAGATATCAAATGCTATTAAGGTGATGAAGAGAGATGATACATTTGTCAGAATTGTAAGTACAAATCCACGGCTGTTGTGCGGCAGAAATTCTCAGATTCTGTTTGACATTATGTTGCAGAGCAGTAGTTTTTATTTGTATCTTTTGATTTTGTTTATTCCAGAAATTAGCTGTAGGAGGTTTGCCCGAAAAGATTTTAACTGCATTGCAGTTGGTGCATGATGAAGCCGTCAATGAAGAAGCAGCCGTAGACAAATTTCATAGAGCAATTCCTTCCATAAAAGAAATCGAGAAAGATGTTGCATATGCTTCTTCACAAGGTTTGACATGAATTGTTTTCCTAGGGTATTTACATCTTTCAGTGAGTGACTATCTTTTGGCTGGAGTTTTATATGTAGATATTATTTGACCTGAGAAGGCAAGCACACAAAGCGAAGTGTGCTAGTTTCACAGGAGGTCTTATGGAAGTTCTTATTCTTAGAAGACCATAATCCCCATTCCATTATTTCAAGATCAATGAAAAGTTCATTCACTCTTCTGATCAGCTTTCATTTTGCTTTCAGGAAACTTCAATAGTTCTGATGCTGTTGATAACTTAGAGAAACAAGAGAATGCGATTAAGCAATGTATAAGCGAACTTGAAAAGTCTGAAGCAGTTAGAGTTGCCCTCATTTCGCAGCTTAGAGAAGCACTACAGGATCAAGTATGGTTTGATTTGTGCACGTTTTTTTAGCTCTACAATCCAAGTCGCTGATAGTCATTGTTTATCCAATGGCAGTTGGTGTGGCATAATGGTTTTGGTCGATAAATGTAATCAGAAAGTTTGATTTGAATCTAAGATCTCTCTACGAGAGATTCATCTTCATATGTAGTACTCCCTCCGTCCCATCTGATTAGGTACTTTTCATTTCGGCACATGAATTTTGGAGCTAGTGTTTAGTAGCTAATTGTGGTCGTTAATAAAATTGACAATCGCTATTAACTTATTTAAGTTTTATAGAAGTAAATTACGATTGCCAATTTTATTATCGACCACAATGAACTACTAAATACTAGCTCCGAAATTCAAGTGCTGAAATAAAAAATACCTAATTGGATGGGACGGAGGGAGTACTATTTTATACTAGAAATATGAATCTCCAGCTAACATGTCTGCATGTATGTATATTACTTTTCAAACTGACAGTTCAAAGTTTTTCAGGAGGCAAAGCTGGAGCAGGTTCGAAGTGAGATATCTGTAGGCCCTCTTCTTTCTCTCTCATATATATATTGCACCATTTTTGGATATGTATCGCTTCTATTTATCTGGACTCTGGTGCTAGGTCATTTGGTTCAACATGGTGCCTAGAGATGACTGTTGTCGCGCTAGAGGTTATTTTGGTTATTAAAGTGTACGAGTCTTAAGTCCCAGCTAAAAACATTAGCTCGAAGTAAATAAAATATGGAATCTTATTTTTGGACATCGACCACGAGTTTACACCTGAAAAAATCAGACTGTAGGAAAGATTGAAGCACAATTAAAAGCATATTTGAAGGAATTCATAGAATTATATCAATTAGAATAATCTATGGTTGGCTTTGGCTGGTCGAAAAAAATGAAGCATCCGGGCTCTGTTATTCTTGATGAAAGGAAGATTTAAGAAAGTGAAGATGGAGGAAATTGGCTTGATTTTGGCTAGCAAAACTGTATTTCGATGTTATTCTCACAAGACGTACTATACAATTCTTTTGCAGTTTTTTCCGTTACTACTCATTTACAGCTCTAGATTGTACATGCAGGTTGCTCAGGGCCAGGTTGAGCAAGCAGCTAATATCAGACTCCAGCTCACACCAAACTCCTCCGCACCACCACCAATAAACCAGGTGGTTGAACCCACTTTTCCTCCTGGAATTGCAACCTCCAATGTTACTTTGCCGTCCAATCCTTCGACTTCATTTGCGAACTCCACCACAGAAGAGAGCAAGAAGGCTGCAGCTGCTGCTGTTGCTGCAAAACTGGCTGCTTCAACATCTTCTGCACAAATGCTTACCTCTATCCTTTCATCTCTCGTCGCGGAAGAGGCTGCATCAATGAGCAGTGGCTTGAAACGGCAGAAGCTAGAGCCGCCCATGTCATTTTCTGATGGGAAGATCCCCGAGGGATCAAATTCGGCCTATTTTCCGACTTCCCAGCAGGCAATGACCAGCATGCCACCTGTTCAGTCCAGCACCGCACAGAATGTTTCTCAGCTGAACCAATTGCAGGCTCCATTCCTTCCACCTCCTCCGCCTCCGCCACCACCGCTGGCACCTTCAGGTAATTCCCCTTCAAGTCAACTGGTCCAACCTAATATGATGGGTCTGCCTTACGGCTACGGTGCAAACAACATACTACCTCCACCACTCTCAAATGCACCCACGGGGTTTGCTAGGCCGAGCCATCCACCTCTGCAAACACAGCTGCAGAACCAGCAACCGCAATCTCAGCAGCCCGCAAGTGGTGGATACTACAGGCCTGTAGGTATTGGATTCTACGGCCAAAGCCACCAGCCACCTACCCCTCCCATACATCGGCAGTGAGTTTTCACTTACAGACGACGGAACCTGTGCTATTTTTGTATATTAATAGGGCATTAATCCATGGCCAGAACTTTTTGACAGTTATATCATAGTGTACTATACATCTGTAAGTACCGTAACCTACCCTACGGTGTCATTTTATTGGGGTTCGATCGAATCAGGATTGGGTTCTGTACTCGACCTGTCCTAGTTGTGGTACTTGTAGCTCATGTAAACTATGTAGTACTCGAGTAACTAGTCACAGATAGACCAATTACAACCCTATGTGTCTTACATATTCTGCATTCCCTAGCTCTTGTTAAGGCTTGCTGTATCTTGTGTAGCTAATGTATGTCTGTATGTGCATATAAGTGATCCATCTTCGTGTAGCATTGAGGAAATTTATCTTTTATGAGGAAAATTACCTTTTTTCTATTTGTGTTGTCCCTATTGTTCATGTAAAATTTTATTTTATTTATTTATTATTATTTTTTTGGTGTTTTTCATAGAAGAATATATGAGTTTAATGTCGAGGATCATGAAATATAAAACTTTTCATCTATGTTGGTCTCGAAATCAAAGTTAGTCGAATATGTGCAGCGAAAGATTATGAGTAAGTTCTTGCAAATTCAAACTGATGGTTCTTAATTAGTTTGGTTCTTTAAAAAGCTTATTGGTCTGTGAGCCTGATTAGTGTCAAGTTCAGATATATCCCAATACGAGATAGTGTTGGGTTTGAAATTCTTGTAGAAAATAAATAAATCAGTAATGAACTCAAGAATTTATCGAGGTTTGGACAATTGTCCTACATCTTCTCTTCAAGCAGTAGTTCGGAATATACTAGCCTTATGATTATAATATGTCCTCACGTGGAAGTTTTCAAGTTCTTTCTGAAATTTTTCGAACTTGCGGCAAAAAGTATGTGATAGTTACAATTTGGAGATAACTGCAACCACTGTGATCTTTCTTGGAAAGAAAGAGCACAAATAACAAAAACTCAAGTTGAGAAAGGTATGAGTCTTGTGTCCAGAGATTGAAACACGGTAACCTATTAGTCTATTACAAATAGCCTCAAACAGGAATGATGAACTCTTGAAGTCTCTGTTCAGAGATTCACCTGAGTAAGGATGATTGACCTTTGAAGATGAACGAATCTGAAAGTTGCGGTTACGGCTAGTGTAAAGTTCGTTACGCATGCTTGCGCTTTGAACCTTTGTCAGGAATTCGTAACCTCTTCTTTAGAGATTGCTTCGGACTATTTATAGACAAAGCAAAAGAAAATTTGACGAAAGAGCCGTTTAGAGACAATTCGGTTTTTGAACTATCCGTTGGATCTCTAATCAGATGGAGATAGGTTGCTTTTTCCTGCTCTGCTGCACCTGCTCCTTCTTTTTCTGACATAGGGTGTCGACATCCTGCAGTGTGTCAGAACGGCTCGCTAGTCTGAGGAATCTTAAACTGGATGTTTGAATTTCAGACTTTAAAAAATCTCCTATTCCTTAAGTCTGTCTCTTTGCTATTCCTCAGACTTGTTTTCTTTGTCTTTACTCGTGAGATGAAACTAGACTTGAAAAACTGGTGATGATCCAAGCTGGTGATATCTATCAGTTTATCTGAGTAATAAGAAGTGGTTCTCAGTTTGCCAGTTTGTGCCTGAGTCTTTGTTTCTTTCTGTCTTCATGATGATCAAACTAGTGGCTTCGATTGCAAGTCCAGTTTGTCCTGATCAGCTTCTCTACAACTCGATAAACATCCTAAGTGGATATTACAAATTTGTACTGACTAAGCTAATTTAGAAACACTGCCTAAGAGTGGTTTCAATACGTATTTGACACATCAAAACATAAAAATGTGAGGAAATTTCATATCTAAATTCCCAACAATCTCTAAACATGAAAAAGTGAAAAACAAAACAAAAGTAAATTAATCATGCAATATTACTATTTTACCCCTAACCTTCAAAAGTAATAAAATAGCCTCCAAAACTCTAATAAAATAAAAAGTAATTCTAAATACAAGTATACAACAACCATTTTTCTCAACATGATTTCTCTATTTTTTTAAAAATAAATTATTATTTAATATTATTAATTTATCCTCATAATCCTTGTTTATTCTATCTACAAATAAAAAAAAGTCTGTATTATTTTCCATTATTAAAATTTCTAACAAAGCATAACCCCAGCCCCCACTTTCAAGAAAGAAACACCCCAAAAGGCCAAAAACCATTCACTTTAGGCGAACAATCCAAAGCTATTCTATATCATCAGTGTTGTCATGGATTTGGAGGGGTCGGAAACCACAACTTGGTTATGTTCACTCCAAGTTTTGCAAGATGGCATTTTAATTTGATTTTCCTAATTCTCTTGATAAAGGGGTTTCTGTGAAAATAGTATTAGGCCGGTATTGTAACTTATGATTCAGAACTGTTTAAAATAAATAAGGATAACTTTTTTTTATTTTTGTGTGCAGTCACAGCCGAATCAAAGTTTTTTCATTGGTGTATGTAACCGTGTCTGTGTTACAAAAAGGATTGAAATCCTAGCCTTTTACTGCCTTCTAAAGTATAAGTGAAGACTAACAAAAATAATAAAAGGAAATAAAACAACCTATTATAAATTATCTATCTATATACTAAAATAAAGAAGTCATACAATAATGGTTCCCACTCCAAATATATAAATATTAATTCAATATTTTCATTCTATTTTATAATTTAAATAGTTAATGAGGACATTTTAATATTTTGCATTATAGCATGTTATTTGAAACAGCTCACAATTCCTTACTTTTAACAGTTTGACCGTGGTTTCTAAAACACTAATTTTAGTTTTTATATTTTTTAAATCTAATTTCTTATTTGTGTGTTTTCTTTCTTTTCTTAGTATTAAATACCAAACCATCGTGCATGTTTATCAGCAATGAATAACATAACTTAAATTCATAATTAACAAATTATGCATGTATATTATTAGCATCTACGATGTGGATGATAATTAATTCAAAATATAAAAATACAATTAATTATATTTAATAACAAATAATCTGTTATTTATTATATATATAATATACTAAAAGAGTTCTAAATTTTCTCGCAAAAAAATACTACATCAAAAGAAAAAGACTATTCTACCTCCAAGCCATAATATTATTACAACTTAATTTAAAGCATTATCTAATCGAAGCTAAAAAATCATTCTACCCCTTAGACCATTTTCTTTTTTTTTTTTAATTTTCATGCATCAAATGATAGTTAAATAATAAGAAAAACTATCATAAAATTTTATTTTATTCAATTTGTATTGTTACATTTAATTCTAATTAAATCAATTTGTTAATTATATTTGATAACAATGTAAAATTAATTTGTCTATATCAAAATTTAAATGGATAATATACCATTTGTGTAAAACACTCATTTAAATGCTTGCATCAAATTAAAAATAAATAATTCATATCTTTTTAAAAAAAATTAATAATAATTTAATTATATTACACAAACAAAAATATAAATATTTTATTTTTAAAAATTATGTTGGTTTGGTAGGGTCAACACATTTAGCCTAGGGGTGTAATCGAACAGAGTCAAGTCGAGTAGTACCGACTGTCGTGCTCAAGTTTGACTCATTTAGTTTTGGGTCGAGATTCGAGCTTTTTTATCAAATACCTTGATGTTCACGAACTTTATCGAGCTTTAATCGAGCCTAAACGAACTTTCTACATTTATAATATGTTTTAAATTTTCATTATTATTTTAAAGAAAAAAGTTATTTATTCAAAATTAATACCATATTCATGTTCAAATTCTTAAATTTTTCATTATTAGAAAAAATTATCATTATTGTTACTCTTAAATCATGAAAATATTATTTTTATAAAAGTAATTATTTTATATTTCTTACTAATTTTAGCTAACGAGTCTGCTCACGAGCTCACGAGTCGAATACTATGATGCTCAAGTTTGGTTCGTTTAATAAACGAGCTTTACTAAACGAACTCAAACGAGCTTTTATCGAGTCGAGATTCGAGTAGCTCACGAATAGTTTGGTTCATTTACATCCCTAATTTAGCCCATGTGCGTTTGACTTTATTCTTTTTGGTTAAATATTTTTTTTTGTGCCAAACTGGATGTTTAACTTAGATTATTTAGATCAATCAACGAATTTCGGGCTAAATTGATATTCCAACATATTAGGAATATTCAAATTGTGGTCGCGCAACGCACGAGTATATATCTAATAAATATACTAAATGAGAGAAGTTGCATTTTATTACATCATTGTCACTCTCCCTCCAAAAAAACATCAAATCAACAACAAATTTATATTATATTTTTATTTTATTTTATTTACTGTCTATTCAATTATAATATATATATATATATATATATATATATATATAATAAATAATAATAAAAATAAACATATTATATTTGTAACTTTTTATTTAAATATTAGATCACTCTAATTTAATATATTTAGTGTTTTAAAAAAATATAAACCATGTAATATCTTTTATGAGATAATTTTGTGAATTAAACTCTTATTTTTATAGGTATTGTCTTTGCTTTATTTCTTTTTTACTTTTATAAAACTTATGTAAATATTTAGATGTATAATGTAGGAAATGATTAATGATATAATATGTTAAAATATAATATTAAGTTTATTTTAAAAAATCTAAAATATATTATTATATTAATTATATGGTAATAATATAATATAAGACATCATACATTATATTCGTGCATCACGCAGATATAAATCTAATTATAATGAAGACAAAATAACCACGACGGTAATACAAAAACTATGTAAAAGACTCTCCACCGCTACGGACATGAATGCATTTGAACTCCAATTATGGAGTCATTCTCCATAAATGGGATTAATCCAACGGATTTCAACTATGAACCTAATTAGGTTCGGATTATGGAGCCAACATCCCAACAGCTCCGAGATTAAATGTTTTCAGAGTTTATGAACAAACCCACCACACTAGTTTTCACTAAAAACTAATGTACTAACTTGTATATTTATTTATCAATCATCGAAATTCTGGTTTGAGAAATTTAATATATCATGATATCTACTTAGAATGTGGATTGGTCCCACATTATTTAATTTCTGAGAAATTAAATACTTTATACACTTAAAACTTACTCAAATCTCAGTAATTCTAACAGATTGTATGCGAATTTTTTCAGAGACGATATTTTAAAATTAATGACACTTTAAATAATAATTTTATTTTTTAAAATAGAGACTTGAATAAAATGTTTAGAGTTCTCTAGGGCTGTAAATGAGTCAAACTGTTCGTGAGCTACTCGAATCTCGATTCGATAAAAGTTCGTTCGAGCTCGTTTATAAAAGTAATATCTTTCATGATTTAAGAGTAACAATAATGATAAGTCTTTCTAATAATGAGAAAATTTAGAATTTGAGCATGAATATGATATTAATTTAGAAATAAATAACATTTTCTTTCAAAATAATAAAGGATATTTTAAATATAATCCAAATTTAGAAAGTTCGTTTAGGCTCGATAAATTTCGTGAACTTTAAAATGTTGAACAAAAAAGCTCGAAGCTCAATTCGATACTAAATGAGTCAAACTTGAGCACAACACTACTCGGCTCAACTCGTTCGATTACACTCCTAGAGTCTGCTAAGATCATCTCCAACCGAAAACCGAAAACCCAAACCAAAAATGCAGTAAATGTCACATCGAACACCATTCTTCTCCAACCGAAAACACTAAACTCAAACTTAAAAGAATATTCTCAGCATATTCTTTTTATCACAACTTTTCAAACTTTTCAAATACAACCAATATCTTTAACAAATTTGCAATTTAAACCCTTTATTAATTTCAAAGAAAATAAATTATTACAAGATAATCAATTATAAAAAAAAGAAATATTATTAATTGCATATTTTTATTAATTGAATAATTATTTAAAATTTATTTTTTTAGATTAAATTAAATGTTTTCTTTATTTTAGATGCGTGAAGCTAGGATTTTATTCTCGGAGGATCCGAACTATAAATCTGGGTGGAAGTTCGATCGTGTTTGGAAAACTATCAAGGATTTTGAAAAGTTTGAAAAGTTTAAGGATGGAAATAGCTCCAAAAGACAGTTTTCTGCACATGTCTCTTCCGAGTCGGATTATCCAACTTCCGAAGGGCAAGCTTCTCCAGGTATCTCGTGCTCTCCTATAAATCTAAATGATGATTTTAATGCTAGTGGTGGGTCTCTATCTGAACGGCCAATCGGGATAAAAAAAGCTAAACTGAAAAAAAAAGAGATGACTCTACTTTAGTTTTTGCTAATATGGTGCAAGAGCAAAACAAACAACTTCTGGAAGAGGCGCGCAATTGTCAAGAGCCGAACTTAAAGAACATTTGGTCGAGACTCGTGCAATCAGACAAACAAGAAGAGACGATAAGTTTTTATTTCAAGATGAGAGTTCCATAACAGATCCTAACCTTCTTGCTTATGTTCGAGCTGAAAAGGCACGTATTTTACAAAAAAGAGCTCAAGAAAGAGATGAATCTGCACCATTTGCATCTCCTACATTTGGTGGATATTTCAATAATATTGGAGGATCTGGTTCCGGGCTAACAGATTATTAATAAATATCGACTAGTAGTTTTTGCTATTTGGTTGCGTATTAATGTTTAAGTATTTGAATGTATTTCTATTTCATGAGTTGCATTGTGTTTTCTTTCTAGTATTGTAGTGTTGTTTTTTAATATTTCGTGTAATGTTATTGTTTTAGAACTTTTAATGTTTTTATGTCAATGCTTATTTAATTTTTTAAGTTTAAATTTATTTATAAAAATACAATAAATTAAAATTTTAATTCAAAAATTAAATATCGCAAATGGTATTAAATTTCTATGCATTTTAATGAATCATACATCAATTTTTTAATGAAATAATAATATAATATAATTATTATAAAAATAAATGATATTAAAATTCTATTTAATTTTATTTAATCACACATTTCTTTTAATAAAATAATAATATATTTAAATTATAAATATTATATATATATATATATATATATATATATATATATATATAAAACAAATAAATAAAGAAAGAAATAAAAAAAGCTAATTATGTAAAATTATAAAACCTAAAGGACTAGAGTGTAAATATTTTTTTTTGGGTGTGAGCTACAGTACAAACGTATAGCCTGACCCTGGGAAAGAGACTGTAATCGCCGCCGAGAAGAAAGATGCTGTGCCGGGTGACTGGAATCCCCTATCGCTCCTACTGCCTTGACCTTGACCGCGCATCTCTTTTCGGAAGACGATCGAGTCTTCCCGTTTTTTGTTCCATTATTTACGTCAAAATGGGGGTGAAATACTGGAAAATGCAGTTTTGGTTTGATTTTTGTATTCCATTGGAGAAATTTTTGGTTTTTGATTTGGTTTTTGGGTATGGTTGGAGATGGTCTAAAGCATATTCTACCAAAAATTCGCGGCTGGAAATATTGTTTGATTCAGGATCATATCATTCGCTTGTTTGCAAATCAATTTAATATTTAATTTATTTTATAAAAAATAAAGATAGCTGAAAGCCCAGTTTATATCTTCGAAAAATGACCAAATAGAAAAGATTAGATTGGCCGGTTTTGAAATAGTAAAACTTTATTTATTCATTAAACTATAAAACAATTGAATAATTGAGCTCTTGAGCCAATAAAAAAAATAGTGTATGTTACATACGAACAAAGAGAAATGTACAATATAGGATATCATGGATACCGAGTTAATTACATATCTATTTATGCTCTTTCAATAATTTATGGTAATGACATGAAATACAGTGTTATGATAGATACATTTATAACAGTGAAATATAATGTATAAATACTTAATAATCAAAAGATCTCAGAGTTTGATACTCCTCTTTTATATTTTTTTTATTCAAGAGTTACGTAATTGCAAAACATAGAATGCTAGTAATATACTTGGAAGTCTCATAAATATCTAGTTTTCCATTTTGATTTGTATAAGTGCAGTCTACCTGTATGAGTTCGAGTTTCAATTAATAATATATATAGAGATTGTATTATTAATAGGGGTGTAATCGAACCGAATCGAGTCGAGTAGTGTCGTGTTTAAGTTTGACTCGTTTAGTTTCGAGTCGAGCTTCGAGTTTTTTTATCAAATATTTTGATGTTCACGAACGTTATCGAGCTTTTATTGAGCCTAAACGAACTTTCTAAATTTAGAATATATTTAAGATTTTCATTATTATTTTGAAGAAAAGGTTATTTATTCGAAAAAAAATATCATATTCATGCTCAAATTCTAAAATTTTTTCATTATTAGATAGATTTATCATTATTATTACTCTTAATTCATTAAAATATTATTTTTATAAAAAATAATTATTTTATATTTCTTACTAATTTTAGCTAATTTCACGAGTCGAATACTATGATGCTCAAGTTTGGTTCATTTAATAAACGAGCTTTACTAAACGAACTCGAACGGGCTTTTATCAAGTCGAGATCCGAATAGCTCATGAACAGTTTGGTTCATTTACACCCCTAATTATTAATAAGAAACATAATATAGAAAGAGACCACCCTCTACACTCTCTCTCCCTCATTAACTTACATATTTTATTGGAAAAATATTTGCTACAAAGTTAACATAAACCCTCAAGAACTGGGTAATTACATACAATCAATCACAACAAATACCAAATTAATCAGATCGTTAATCACATTAGCCACCATGTCTAGAGCTTCTACTGCAATGCCCATATTACTTACCCTTGTTATGGGATTTGCACTCTTGTGCTACCTCACTACTACTCCTTATGATTCCGATGTTTCATCGACCACTGCTTACACGAACAACCCGAATGATTCGGGTGCTGAGTTTACCGACATTAATGTTATCCACCGGAAATCACTCCAATATTGCTGCAGATGCCGTAGTCAAGGAAGGTTTTGCAGTGCATTCTGCTGTAACAAAGCCAATGCCAAGAATGGGACTGCCTAATCTATGTTGTCATTTTCCATTTCTATATATATGTATTGAAGTTGCATTGTCTGCTATCAAAGTATGTGTTTCTTTTATATTGAAATATTGTATTGAGATCAATCTTCATTTTTCCATCTTTAATTATAAGGTGACCCTAAAACTATAAGTGTGGAGCTTTGTAAAATGTTGAACGAAAACGAAAATCTCCAAACTAAGAGTTGGGTGAGTAGAAGGTTGTCTCCGTACAAGAAGAATAAATTGCCGCACTCTCAAACCAACCGATCTCCTTAATCATACCAAGTAGAACATCATTGAAACATAGGATTTGATTTATTAATCATATGACTGGGAGGGAACTGACTTTTCCTTTCATAGTTTAAGAAGACCAAAATGGTTTAAATTATAGACTTAACGAAAATGGGAAGGCCTTTTTTAATTTTCTTGGTCTAGGCGAGACCAAATCCAGGCTCAAAGGACAAAATATAAATTAAGCCCGAGTATATCAAATTTACTTTATAATGAATATTAGTAGAGTTAAAAAAAAGAAACGTTAAAACAAAATATTATAAGTACAATAACATCGAATTTATATAATAATGAATAACAATTGAGATAAAATGAAGAATAGTTAAGATAAAGTGAATGTTACATGAATAATATCGAATTTACTTTATAATGAATACCAGTTGAGATAAAATAAGAATAATTAAGATAAAATGAATGTTACGTGAATAAAATAACATCAAAATTACGAAAATAACATTTAATGAACAAAAATACTGATTAAATGCCACATTTTTTTCAATCAATTTGCGTCATTAATTGTGTTAGATTAATGATCGTGATTTATTCTCATATTCTCATGTTTAGATCCATTCTCACCAGATCAGCACCATATATATATGGTAGTGATTAGGTGTTAAAAATATTTTCGCTACTAAATAAGAATAAATCTGGACTATTAAAGATCAAAATCAACGCATGTGATCAATTTAAATCCGTCCTAATTTCAGTGCATTATTTGTGTTACCATCTAGCATTCAAGGGCAAAATTGTGAAAAGTATATTTTCAAGAATTTCATTTAGTGCAGTTCATAAAACATAACATGCATATGTTCAATGTAGGGCTGATAATTTGTGCGTGTTGGGTCGTTATCGTGTCGACACGATAGTGACACGACCTATTAGGGTCCAACACGAACTGTTAAGGATATGCTCGACACGAACACGACACGACCCATTAAGCCTCAAACACGAACATGACATTGACCTGTTAAGAATTCGATCTGATCACACGATATCGACACGAACACGACACGGACAGGATATTGACCCGTGAAAAGTGTTAAATTAGGTTAATAAATGATAAAATAGTAAAAATAATAATAATAAAATAAAAATATTTTTTATTAATGTTTTAGTGGGTAACACGAACACAAACACGACACGAATACGATACAAAACACGATATGTTATCGGATAACACGAACACGACACGAGATACGTTATCGGATAAAATGAACCCATTAAGGCTCAACACTAACCCATTATTATCGTGCGGGTTCGTGTCGGGTCAAAATTGCCACCCCTAGTTCAATGTGAAAAATGCAATATTTTGGGCATAAAACTGCAGCATATAATCAATGCAAAAAAATGCACTTAATATGAATTAAAAAATGCATCTTATTCAAGTTAAAAATGCATCATTTGATGCAAAAAAAATGCAGATATTTGGGAACATTTTTTATGCGTAATTGATTCATTTTTTAAATCTTGAACGTAAATATAATGAAGAACATATACAAATGATGCGAATATAAAATCAAGAATTTCGTGTGAATTTTCTAAATTTAACATATTCAATATGGATATCATATGAATCGTCGTAAAAATATGTTTAATTTGATATATGATTCGTAAAAAATGGATTTGAATCGAGAAAGATATAATCGTTTGATTATAATGGAAGGAAAGAGAAAATTAGGAGAGGGAATGTTTAGATCTAAAGATAGAGAAGACAGTTACTCAAATATAAAGACTAAATTACTAAGATACCCTAATTACCTTATTTATATAATAAATCCTGAATTATCACATACATTGGATCAACGAAATAAAAGATCCAGATTCTTTTCTATTTAACATGGGAAAAGACTTTATTATATGATCACTACTCTCTCTCTCTCTCTCTCTATATATATATATATATATATATATATATATATATATGAGAAATGATATGCGGCTCACCTTATGTGAGCACTCCGCGAGCTTCAACAATATTATATAATAAATTAAAATTAAAAAAAATTAAGATTAAACAAAGGGTTCATCCACCCAATTAACGTATATACATTGTTGGTGCTTACGGAATGTTCACATAAGTTCGGCATCATATCATTTATCATATATATATATATAGAGTAGTGATCAAGTGAGAATGGACATTAGTATGGGAAACGAGAATAAATCTCGATCGTTCTTATATTCAGATAAATGACTAGATTAAACTAAAAAATGTGGCATTTTATCTTGAATATCCTGCATTAAAGGACAATGTAGTAATTATATACCGTGAAAGATAATTTTAAAGCCTGCATTTTAACTACGATTTTGTTCATTTTAAGGGCAATATTCTGCATTAACATTACATTGCGAAATAAAATGCAGAATCCCTTTACTTATGACATTTTATCTTCAAAATTGTGCATTTTATCTTAACAAACATGCATTTTTATCTAAGCAAACATGCATCATATCTCTCACGAAAAAAATTAATCTCTCTAATAAGGAAAGATTGCATGTATCAAAATATGGATATTCATATCTAATCTGATATGGAAAATATTGTTATAAATAAGAAAGATTATCTGGTTTTCAAAATTCAAATATATCTACCTTAATTCATTTGAATATTCTTAATGTCTACTTAAACGAAACATCATCTTATTTGTGCATCAAAATAATCCAAGTTCTGTAGCGCCCCCTGTTCGCCTTCCCAAACTTAGGGCGCACTACAGTGGGTTGGGTGATTTAAACAACGAAAGATTTAGATAATCAAACAGAAATAAGGGTTCACACCCAATCGGTTCAACATACATAACTGAAATAATAGTGTTTGTAACAAGGCAAACAAACCTCGCAACCACAGAGTACGAATGATAACGAAAAGCAAGGAGTTTAGTTTCTCAGATAATTATTACAACTGGGAAGGAAATAAATTCAGAGTTTCATGCAACAGAGAGTTACACAGTGGAAACATGCATATGAAGATGCATGTCTCAGGATCAAAGTTCTTATTGGGATAATCCTGCCCTCGACACCGCCGCATCCGCATCGCTGCCACTAACCTGCACATTTTAGAAATAATGCGCAGGGGCTGAGTACAATGTACCCCGTGAGGACATGACCCGAAAACAAATGATACCTGATTAAATGTGAATGTTATGCCACACACAAATAAACCACATGGGTTTTAGAAAATATTTGCCCGTGTTTTATTTCAAAACATTTTGTACTGTATAGTTTTATCACAAAAGAAGACATATCTGTTTTAACGTTGTGTGACCGGAAGTTGGCCAACTTCCAAGTCACGATGAGCAGTTGGGAATGGCGAACCATTCGGCCCACTGTCATCATTTAGTGCACTGGTCTCAGAACCCGCAATATTGAGACCACAATCGATTTAAGACACATAGTGTGTCTCTCCTTATTTATCCGAAGGTATCAATACTCCATTGAGTGACCAAGT
This sequence comes from Plectranthus barbatus, assembly GCA_026898455.1. Taxonomy (NCBI): domain Eukaryota; kingdom Viridiplantae; phylum Streptophyta; class Magnoliopsida; order Lamiales; family Lamiaceae; genus Plectranthus; species Plectranthus barbatus. Next base: position 50,132 of record JAPKLW010000591.1, on the reverse strand, counting down.
CTGAGCTTAGCTCAAGACAAAGGAGGATCGATGCCCCCAAGTTTTAAGAGTCTTGGCTCAGGGTTCCTACGAAACCTGGATCTGTCCTCGTTAAACCAAATCTCCCTGGTCGACGACGGTTGACCAGAGGAACAAATATGAAATCAAATTTTTTTGGCATAGACAATCAGTTAAAATTAAATCAATTTTCATGCTTTTCAAGAAGTAGGGCTTATAGCCCAAAATCAAGTTAAAATAGGAATAAAATCATCCCCACCTCAAATGCTTACAGATACAGAGCAAGTAAGTGGATTTGTGTTTGATAAGCTCTCCAATCACCCTGAGTTTCCTTCAAGCGACAACACAGGAGAATACAACAAATTAGGTATCTATGGAAGATAAATCAGCGCCCGAGCTGATGTTATCGTATAATTCAGGTTCTAAGACAGACTAGTTTTAACTTTTACGACGAGACAAACAAAATTCTAGCTACCCAACATGCATCGCCCGTATATCAGATGTGCATGACTTATCCAACCTTTCTCATTTCAGAAAAATGACCATGGCTAGATAATCTTTCATTTCAAAGTTTAAAAGCGAATTAAACCTTCCAGCATATAATATTATTTGCATGATTTATTATGGTCAACTCCCGACGTCTGAAATCAATTTAAGTCGCATGCAATCAAGCATGATAAGCCTCAGAATTAATAAAAATAATCATACATCGAAAATAAATTGAATCAGATCGAAAACGGGCGAAGAAAATGCAAAACAGGGCTGCAGTCGTGTCCACGTCGATCGATGCCAGCCCTGTCGATCGACCCTGGCCCCGTCGATCGACGGCGGCTACGTCAATCGATGCTGGTGTCAACAGCAGCAGCAGTCGCAACGCTGCATTTTTCTTCGGCCATTTCCGGCCAAACCAAGGACTCCCGACGCACACTAGGAACTGACTGGAATGCAACCCAACCCATGAAACAATGAAAACATAAAGCTACAACAAATCAAATGTGGAGGCGAAAAACCCCACCTCTCGTAGGTTGTAGAGGATTTTTCCGGCGATCGGTCGGCAGGGGTGGCAAACAATTACTACCAAAAGTTTCCTACCATCACAAGGAACAAGAATATGTAAGTTATTTGCAGGTGATGGGTTTTGTATACTAAAAGCATTTATTATAATGATACAACAGTTTATTTCTCCTATCTGTTAACAATCTTACATGTATGTAACAATGGCATCCTCTTGTCTCACCGATAGGGACGATCCGGCGTGTTGTAGATCGCAGAAGACAGTATGATCACTTGACCTAGTGAGACATAAACCTGATCACAGCCGAGACAACGTATGAGGATACGTCTGTCCGAATTGCTGCGGCATTATCGGAATAAGTAGTCTGTCTTGGTTACTTGACATGCTGGTACGCAGGGGTGGCGTATTGATGGACCGCAGTGAGATGTATTCGTCTGTCTGACATCAGCGAATGCAAGATCTCGTTATATTGATTGAGTCCAAACCCTAACGAAGGTTCAGGGGTTTGCACGGGTTGACTGTTGCTTTGACTTGCCATGGTGGAGAGCCTAAGTAACGTGCTCGTATATCCGCATCTTGGGTAACAGCAGTTCGTGTAGTACCGCCTGAGACTGGGTTTAGGTAACCATATCCGAGTAATAGGATGGGGACATTCCCTGAGGAGCTCAATGACATTCATCGTGCCAAAGTCCTGCAGGCTGATTAAGTTCAGGCACGAGTGATAAGGATTGAGTGGTACTACTCAGGAATTATAAGATATTAATTAATTGTAGTTAGAGCTTGTCAGAGGCTCCGATAAATTAATGAATGTCCGGTAACCTTAAATATGGGGATTCTCAATTAATGCAGCCCGTTCTCATAACGTGGTAATAATAATGACATTATAAACAAATATTAATAAGACAAAAGACAATTTTGTAGTATGTAACCTAATATAGAAAGAGACCACCCTCTAGCCTCTACATTATCTCCTTTATAATATACATATCTTATTTGAAATATTTGCTACAAACTCTATATAAACCCTCAAGAACTGAATAACTTCATACAATCTCAACAAATAATAAATTAATCAGATCGTTAATCACATTAGCCACCACGTCTAGAGCTTCTACTGCAATGCCCATATTACTTACCCTTGTAATGGGATTTGCACTTTTGTGCTACCTCACCACTCCTTATAATAATTCCGATGTTTCATCGACCACTGCTTATCACCCCAATGATTCTATTAATACGGGTGCTGAGTTTGCCGGTGATGTTTCCATCAATGTTATCCACCGGAGATTATTAGAATGTTGTGGCTGCGAAGGAAGGTCTTGTTTACTCTGCTGCAAAAATGGCAATGCCAAGAATGGGACTGCCTGATATCTGTTTGCCTCCAATTGTGTTGTCATTTTCCATTTCTATGTTGTTGCCCTAGTGTGTTTGTTTGTGAATGGCATGCATTCGATTAAGACTTTATGGATTAATCGAATTTATGTATGTGTTTCATTTATAAAAAAGTATTGAGATATATCTATTTCGTTTCTTCTACTCAGATGACCCTAAAAATTTTGAGCTATCAAGTCGACGAAGACCTCCAAAACTAAGAGTTCGGTCAGTACGTAGAAGGAACCAACTGATCATTTCGATCTTATTATTGGGAGGGATCGGAATTTTATACTTTTAGAAAACCAAAAAAAAAAAAAAAGAAAAGTTCAAATTATAAACAAAAGAAATTGACCTAAATGAAAATGGCTATCCTTATGTTAGGCTCAAGTGTTTTAAGCACAATATCTCTGTCTAATAGTTTATGAGTCTGAGTTTTAATGATGTGAGATTAAAAAAGAAAACAAAAATGGATAGACTTAAAAGTTTTTTTTTTTTTTGGTATAAGATCATCTCCCAATCACTTACACTAAACTCAAATTGAAAATACAGTAATTGTTACATCGAACAGTGATTTATGTCTAACCATTTATACCAATATCAAATTCTAATGAATATTATCTTTCTTACCATATTTTATACTTTTCAATTTAGAATTTGAACACTTTTTAATTAAATTAAACAAAATAATAGGGGTTTGAAATGTAATTTTTCATCACGAAAATGATAATCAATCGAGCATAAATAGATATAATTTTTAAATATCTCATGTCAACTACTTAATTTTCCATAGGATTAGTCCTGTTTGTGGTTTTCCTGCTGTTTAGGGACAATGTAGCCTACTTGTTCATCCAAAGTGTTGTTGTGGCTGAATCTGTTGCTACACTCTCACCTCTTCTCGCCTGCACTCTGCTTCTAAACAGCGTTCAGCCGGTTCTTTCGGGTGAGCCTTCACCATCTGCTACTCGTGAAACCACTGTCTAAAAACTGAGTTGTCCTTTGCATACAGGCGTTGCCAATGGAGCCGGGCTGCAAGGGATTGTGGCGTATGTGAACCTTGGTTCGTATTACTTGGTTGGAATACCTTTGGGAGTCCTTCTTGGTTATGTCTTCAATCTACAAGTTCAGGTGAGTTTTTCTTTGGATTCAAAAATCACCTGAAGTAACTAATGTAACCAATTCTTGAATTAAATTTGTTTTACGACTAATATTATGTTTGATAGGGTGTATGGATAGGGATGATAATTGGGACAGGCGTCCAGACGTTGACACTTGTAATCATGACTTGTTTAACGGATTGGGATAAACAGGTATACATACATGAAAAGATTTGTATCCATCTTTTGGTAGTGTTTCTAGTAATTCACCGTCTTCTTTCTGGTGCAGGTTTCCATTGCTCGAAATCGGATCAATCGGAAGCTTGTAGGAGATGAATCTACTCATCATGAATCTGGCCTAACTTAATGCAACAAATCAAGGATTTGGATTCTGTCAAATCTTGAGTTTGTTTTGTTTTAAATCCTTATTATATTTTACATATTACATTTTGTATGTTCTTTGATTAATTATCTATGGTCATTTTTCTTGTCAATTTCAAAAAATCCTTAACGATAGAGAAAAACAATGAAAGTAGTATGAGACATAACTAGAAAATGCAAAATGAGATATTCCAAAAATATTGACTAGAGAAAAGAAAATTAATCTGACTAAATCGTTTGTCCTAAAAAAGGAAAAAAGTAATGGAAAAGAAAGAAGTATATATATCATGAATGAATGATCAGACGAGATTGGCGTTGTGGTGGTGGTGGTTGAGGTGGTGTTGATCATGGACGAAGAATGGGAATTCCCTTGGTCTCCGACAAAAGCAGGTAGATGAAGATAGTCATGGCGAAGACGAAGAAGGCGAAGAATATGAAGAGTCCAAACTTCATGACGTAGAGCATTTGTAGACCTTCAAGAAGATAAAGCTCGAGATTTGTAGAATTAATGTGTTCGTGCTTAAAACTTAGTAAGACCAGAAATTTAGTTTTCTGGAAACTGTGTTTTGAAAAATGAAACCGAGTTTCACCAAAAGCGGTTGCCTATACTGACTTTGGAATGTCAGTGTGGAGAAGGCCTATACTGACTTTGGAATGTCAGTATAGAGGTTCAATATTTCAAAGCACGTGAAACACAAGTGTTCGAAGTCAGACTTAAAAGAACTTCAATGCTAAGTCAAAAAAGTCAGTACGAGGATGTCTCATACTTGGATTCCTCGGACTGAAACTTAGTCTCACAAGAGCATGTGGAAAGTACACCGCCAAAAGCAAAAGCATGCGGCAGAGCAAACAAAAGTACGAGCGATGATTGGACGACATTCTCCCTAACGACTTGATTTATGTGTCTAACAGGTGGAAATTAAAATTGGCCCCATGAAGACTATAAATAGATCGACACTTCAACCAGAAAAGGTCACGAACTCTCTTGAAAAGATACATTGAAGCTCTGTCAAACTTTCCATTCATTCTCTATGATATTCCGTGTGCTTAACAAGAGACTTGAGTTTCCAACTCGAGTTAATATTTCCGTGCTATTTTTCATAAGCACGAGGCCGAAGCTATTACCTTGGTGAATATAACTTTTCTAAGTTATATTCATAGAAGTCAATATCCTACTCTGTGATAATGATTATCACGGGCGTTTGCCAACCAAACTGAGTTCTAGGAAGAACAAGAAAACATCCACCAACCCAGGAAGAAGGCTGCAGGGTGCGTCCTCACTTTGACCTGAAAACTGAGTCGGCTTGCAAAGAGTTTCTAGACGAGTGACGATAACAGACCGAAGGATGGAGGCTTCCGACGGGCAGTCCATAGATCGCAAGAAAGTTTGTATTCTGATACTTAGTGTATTCCTGATTAAGTTCGGAAGAGTGGACGTAGGATATTAAGTCCGAATCACTATAAATATCCCTAGTCGTTTACTTGCTTTATTTAGGTTGCTGCATTCTTAAGTTTCCCAAACTTACTTTGAAACCTTCAATACTAGTTAAGTAATAAAGTGTATATCACGGAACCTACTTAATAACTTTACGAGCTAAACTTACTTTTCGGATAACCTGAAACTGAATTACAGTCAGTTTCATAAAACAAATGTAAATCAATTTTATTTCCGCTGCACATTATCACATTCTGATTTCGGGACCAACATCTATTAAAAATGGGTCATTTTGTCTGTGTTTGTTTTGAAGGTTAAGATGAGTATTTAGACAAAAAAATGATAGTTTTAGAGTTGTTCTTAAGGAAAATCGAATTGTAGAAGGAAAGTTGAACAAGGGAACCAACTATAGTTGACGAGAATCACTTAGGAATTGTTTTATTACCTTCACTAGTTTTTTTTAAATCTTATTTAACAAGGATCTTTTGTGTATATTTGAAAGGAGATAAACAAAACCATTTTATATATTTATGAAGCTATTATAAATGGGTGATTCTAAACACAGCCCCATTTTTTCCTAATAGCTCTTTTAAAAAAATAATATATAATATTTCAATTTTCTCCTTATAACCCTAATTTGAATTTTTTAAAATTATGTAGCCCCCATAAAATACAACCCTAAAATAAAAATCAATCTCACCTTAAAATAAAAATTATAATTCTCCAAAAAATACTTCACTGTCTCGTGTTCTTATATACTGTAATATAAGTGTTCAAAATTTTTTTTTAATCGTAATTGATTCATCAAATTTTAATGGCTTTTAGAGTTTTCTGTCATATTCTCCTTATTTTCATTTTAAGTTTTCCACCATGTTTTTTCCCCCCTACTCATTTATATCCACGAGTTGTTTTCTGGGTTTTCCAAGCAATGCCTCAAAGATGTTGTGTCTTTTAATTTTAAATTCTTAGAGGGAACTTTTCGTAAGGAATGATAAAACTTCAAATATAGAGGAAAAAGGGTTGCTGATTTTCATTGTTACATATTTGACGAAAATATTTGATGAATTGTAAAAGTGTATGAATTGGTGATTTTTGTTTTTAAGGGTGACATAAATTATTAGCTTGATGATCGTCGTCAGTTCGGAAAAAATAGAACTATAACAATTTCAAAGTCGATTGTGGATTTTGGTAGAAGATGGTGAAGGTTTTTGGGGAGTTTTAATTTTTTAATTATTTCATGATGAAACTGATTTTATTTTTATGGAGTTTTATTTTATGGGGCTACATATTTGTATAACGGTTTATTTAATAAAAATTACATTCAGGAAAAAGGATAAACTTGGAATGCTACAATTTATTCTTTATAAAGGGTTGTAGGAAAAAAAATGTGGTTGTGTTTAGAATCACCATATTATAATATCATAACTAAGTATAGTAAAAGTTGTCAAGAGAGTGAGATAGGGTGTAAAAATTTCCAACACATTTGAGAATAAGAAGTTAAATTGCATGTCAAGGAGTTCGATGTCCAAGTTTACCATGCATAAAGTATGTGTACCCATGCATATGGTTAAATATTTCTCCAATGATGTAAAGAAATAACTTACATCACTACAACAATTATAATAGTTTGTTTTGATTCTAAAATATTGACAGAAAAAGAGAAATGAAAGGTTAACAGAATTTTTAGCAATAAAATACTAAAAGTTTTCAAACATTAATAAATTAATATATATGTATATATGTATATATATTCAAGAAAATGATATATAAACATTGTTTTGAATTAGAAACTCATACGAGACTTATAAAATGAAATTTAACAAATCAATCAGAGTAAATAAAATGAGTGTCATTATAAATAATATATTAATTCATGTTATATATGTTATCATACAATTTTATAATTTATATATTGAAAATACATATTATTTTAATGCATCACGTGTGTGGTGCAATACATGTATAGTATAAATATATGTATTGTATTCTACTTTTCTTTGAGAAGAACAAAATTAACATCATACCTTAGAGATTAAACAATCTCTAATCACATCTTTGGTGACTGATTCGATTGGCTTTGTAACAATTGTCCCTGCAATCCTATTCTTGCAGTTTCTTTTGGCTGGTTCAGTGTATGTGAATGGAAATATGCCTATTTTGCCATTGAATAATACT
>JAPKLW010000591.1:0-18590 GCA_026898455.1 Plectranthus barbatus | reverse complement strand
TACTAAAAAAAGACACATATAATTTTGCTGAAATTATTATTATTACATATTGAAATATATGTATGTATTATAATATAAAAATATATCAAGTAAAACAAAATTACATAAAAAATAAAAGTGATGTGATGTGTTGATTTTTATACACAAATCAAATATATGATGTCTTATTTTACGAGATTAAGATAGAATTAATAAATATTTTTTAACAATTTTTTTGAATATTTAATTATTATTAATCAATATTACATTTAATATATTATAATATAAATTAATTTCCATATTATACTGCAAGCTATATATATATAAAAATGTATAAATTTAATAAAAATTTAATTAAGTATATCAAACACAAAGTCTATGATATTTACTTTAAATATTATCCCATAAACGTTATTATATTTGTATTATTTAAGAAATATGAAATATAATAAATAAGTGGGATATAATATTTAATATATATATATATATATATATATATATATATATATATATATATATAGGGATGCGATTCTGTGAGAACCACTCTTACCATAAGAAATAAGAACCAATCCTCGCCATTTATTTTGATAAATGAACGCTCAGGATTTTACTAAAATTTTCGGGCATTTTATCTCAAAAAACCTGCATTATAGGGTATTTTTGTCATTTTGTACTTATTTAAGATCCTGTTTGCATATTCTATCTCGACATGCATTATATATCTAACAAACATGCATTATATGCATAGGAAACATTCATATACCAAACATTCATTATATACCTAACAAACATCTTCCTACATTATAATATGGTATTACTCTTATTCTAGAACAATATTACTATCATTATACGGTATTACTTCCTCCATTATATATGGTATTACTTTTGTTTTAGAGAAAAATTATATTACTTTCATTATAATACATATGCTATTACTATATAATACATAACAAGTGCAAATATAATAATGAATGATGATTTCGCTGAAATAAACATGTTCAATTTTATCTATCATATTCTGCATTATATATTGTAACTTCATACATTATATTGTGCAATTGCATTCATTATATAAGAATTTGTGTACTTTTACGAGAATTGTGCATATTATATATGGTATTACTTTTATTTTAAAGAAAAAATATATTACTTTCATTATAATTCATATGTTATTGCTATATAATACATAGCACGTGCAAATATAATGATGAATGATGATTTCGCTGAAATAAACATGTTGCATTTTATCTATTATATTCTACATTATATACTATAATTTCATGCATTATATTGTGCAATTGTATTCATTATATAACTTCATGCATTATATTGACCTCGACATGCATTATATACCTAGCAAACATTCATTATATACCTAACAAACATGCATTATATAATATAGTAATATACATTAATATAATATAACAAAAAAAAAAATACACAATTAAAACAAGTAATATGTGATCAAATTTTATAACAATTATGATATTATCTACAGTATGCAAAGATAATGAATTTTAATTTTATTTTTATCTTGCAGGAAAAAAGTTATTGCATTTTATCTATCATATTCTGCATTATATAATACAACTTCATGCATTATATTGTGCAACTCCATTCATTATATAAGAATTCGTGTACTGTTACGAGAATTATGCATATAATCACTAATTTTATTTTTACGATGATTTTTAAATCGAAACATATGCATTAGGGATTTCGTTTGAAAGATAATTAAATTACCTTTAATTTGATATATGATACATTAAAAAATAATCTAAATCGAATGAGATATGATCATTTAAAGATTTAGGATGATTTTAGAGGAGAGAGAAAAAATATTACAAAATTACCCTTTAATGTATATTTTACTACACTATAATGCAGACGGGATTTATTTAGTCTTGAGCGTTGGATCACCAATTGAATGGTCGAGATTAGTTCTTATTTTCACATGGTAAGGGGAGTTCTCATATGATCACTCCCCTATATATATATATATATATATTGTAACAGAATAAATAATAAATAAAAGTAAAGTAAAAATGATAAATATTTTGCAGGAGTAGTTCTTTTTTGCAAATTTACTTTAATATATATATATATATATATATATATATATATATATATATATATATTGAGATAATATATTTTTTTGCCGTATTTCTATATAATTAAATTTGATATCATATATTAAATTATTTTTGTATATAAAAATAAATCTTGAAAATCGATACATACTTTTAAAATATTATATTTATTAATAATTTATCTTGGATTATTTCATTTTGAAATAAAGAATTAACTAAATAATCTCAATATGGGACTGTATCGGAAATAATTGTTTAATTATTAAATAATTTACTTGAAATTTTATTAAAATTAAATGAGAGCTGAAAATAATTATTATTAGTGGACAATTTTTAATAACTGTTTCCGCCAAGAAATGACTGCTTTGCTTTAATATATTATATAGATTTGAGATTCAATTATATAACTCCCTTAAGCCCCCATCTTCTTTTGTAAAAATGAATAAAAACACCGGTAAAATATAAACGGAAGCTTGAAACCGCATGTCATGAACCCAATAGCTTGAGGCCGTTGAGCCTGAATACTCCGAACGTGGGCAAGCTGCATCGGTGTTGGCGTCGGCGATAAGGATGGTAGCAGACACCAAAACGGGACTGAAGATGACAAAGTGTGGGTTGACGATAATAAGGCATAGTGATGATGGCAAGGATTTGGGCAATGGAGGGGCGGCAGGTGCCCTTGTAGGGAAAATGTTCTTGATGAATTTATGTAAATTTTATAATTAAGGACCAAGTGAGATATAGGGAATGAACTATTAATTTAATTTTCCTCTCTAACTTTTTTGTGCAATTTCCATCTTTCTCTAATTTACTCTGCTTCTCCTTTCCTCCCAAGGCACCCGGGCCGTGTTTCGCGCCGCATCCGCTCCTCGGGGCATTTGGGCAGCGACCCACGATGCGGTGCCCGTTGTCTCGGGTACGGAATATCGGGTGGGTGCACGGCCTCCGACTGCTCCCATGCACCGGAGCCGCGCCGGCATCGGCGAGGGATGCTACCTGGTAGATCCTGTCAGTAGTCATATGCTTGTCTCAAAGATTAAGCCATGCATGTGTAAGTATGAACTAATTCAGACTGTGAAACTGCAAATGGCTCATTATATCAGTTATAGTTTGTTTGATGGTAAATGCTACTCGGATAACCGTAATAATTCTAGAGCTAATACGTGCACCAAACCCCGACTTCTGAAAGGGACGCATTTATTAGATATGTCTTCCCTTGTTCTATTCTTATTTATCAGTTTAGTGAAAATCTCTCCAAGAGATATACAGGATTCCGAGATTCAAAACACAACACAGAATGAAACATGCAATTCGACTTATTTTCTTAGAAGTAACAAACATGTTCGGGCAAAATTAATTTTTAAATTTCGGGAGAAGATGATAAAGAATAGGTTTATTTTATGGGGACTTTTTATTTGCAGGTAGCTTTATTTTAGAAGTTTATATATAGATATCAAAATTTTTATTATGATTTTAAAATTATATCATAAGGATAAAATTGAAATATAACATTTTATTTTTTAACAGGGGATGTAAAGAGTAAAAACATGGTTGTGTTTAGAATTATCCTAAAAAATATTGTTATTTAAACAAACTCGAGCATATTATGGGAATTCGAGATGCATGGTCCCCTTGACAAAATGAAAATACATAAATAAATAGATAGAGTGACAAAATTTGTTTTACATTAAAGATAAATAGATAACTGGCAAGATTTGAGTTAAATTCGAGATTTATAAGGATAATCGAAAATTAAAAGAAGAAAAAAATCTTTATCTGTATATATAAATCCTACATTACTAATCATAATAATATATGAGATTTTCAAAAATCTTGTACGCTACATTGACACATACAGAACAACTTGTTTTTAAAAATAATATATGTGAATGTAATGAAGATTTGGAAAATTTGGACTAATTGCAAACATCAAAATGAAAAATTATAGTATAATTTAAATTTTATACTATATATCTAATAACTATTAGTATATTATACTAAATTAATAGACTAGATAGCGTATATTGGAGATTGGATATGACTGCAAAAACCGTTATAAATTAAAATCTTGAAAATAACTATAGACTATAAAATTATATGAATCTAAATTGATTTAAAAATATACAAAGTTAACTGAAAAAATTATTTTGGCAGATACGAAAAGATATACACCATAATTATTTTTGCGGGAACGATATACCAAAAATATGGGAAAATAAGGTGATATATATCAAAATTATATATCCTGAACAGAATAGGAATAGGAATAGGAATAGGAATAGGATTAGGGAAGATGAATGATCATGTGCTTATAAATAAAGGGAAGGACTATTCATCATTCGTATACTAATTTCTAAGTCGAGACGAGAAGAGAAGCATAGAATAATTAATTAATCAGTAGTAATATCGATCGATGGCGGTAGGAGTAGCAATTGGGAATGGGAAAGGGAAGGAGTATCCGGGGAAGCTGACGAGGCAAGTGGTGATGACGTGCATGGTAGCAGCAACTGGGGGGCTGATTTTTGGTTACGATACCGGGATTTCAGGTATGTATATATTTTGATTTTGTTTCAGGTTTTAATTAATACTACTACATAGGCAGTAATTAATTAGTAATAATGAGTAATGAATTTGCGCATGCAGGGGGAGTGACGTCGATGGGTCCGTTTCTGGAGAAGTTCTTTCCTCGCGTGTACGCACGGCAGCAGAAGCAAGGCGGCGGCAACCAATACTGCAAGTTCGACGACATCTATCTAACGCTGTTTACGTCGTCTCTGTATTTGGCGGCGTTGTTGGCGTCGTTGGTTGCTTCTCGAGTGACCAGAGCCGTGGGGCGAAAGTTTTCCATGCTTCTGGGTGGAGCCTTCTTCCTGGCGGGAGCAGCCATCAATGGATTTGCACAGAACGTGGCCATGCTCATCGTCGGCAGAATACTTCTCGGTGTAGGCGTCGGCTTCGGCAATCAGGTACGGTAAAAGCTAATTTAACTCAATTTGTAGTTATATTTATATGTATATATGATTATCAATTTTGTTATAATTATAAAATATGTAGTAGTAATTAATTGATTGAATTGAATTGAATCGATGTTGATCTGCTGCAGGCTGCTCCGGTGTACCTGTGCGAGATGGCTCCGTGCAAGTACCGCGGTGCGCTCAACATGCTCTTCCAACTCTGCATCACCATCGGAATCCTGGCGGCCAATCTCATCAACTTCTTCACGGCCCAGATGAGCAACGGGCAGGGGTGGCGCGTGAGTCTCGGATGCGCCGCAGTTCCGGCATTGATCTTCACCATCGGCTCCTTGTTTCTGGGCGACACGCCCAACTCTCTGATCGAGCGCGGGAGGCCGGACGAGGGGAAGGATCAGCTGAGGAAGATCCGCGGCGTGGAGGACGTGGAGGAGGAGTTCAACGACCTGGTTGCGGCGAGCGAAGCCTCCATGAAAGTGGAGAGCCCCTGGCTGAACCTGCTCCGCCGCAAGTACAGGCCGCAGTTGGTGATGGTCACTCTCATCCCCTTCTTCCAGCAGTTCACCGGCATGAACGTCATCATGTTCTACGCCCCTGTTCTCTTCCAGACCATCGGCTTCGGAAGCAATGCCTCCCTCGCCTCCGCCTTGATCTCCGGCGGCGTCAACTGCGTGGCCACTCTCGTCTCCATCTCCACCGTCGATAGGTTCGGCAGGAGAAGCCTGTTTCTGGAAGGAGGAATTCAGATGCTCGTCTCTCAAATCATCGTCACCATCTGCATTGCCCTCAAATTCGGCGTCCATGGGGATCCCGGCGTGCTGCCCGCCTGGTACGCCTCCATAGTGGTGGTCGCCATCTGCATCTACGTGGCCGCATTCGCCTGGTCGTGGGGCCCGCTCGGGTGGTTGGTTCCCGGTGAGATCCTGCCGCTCGAGGTCAGATCTGCGGGCCAGAGTATCAACGTCTCCGTCAACATGATCTTCACCTTCCTCATTGCTCAATGTTTCCTCCGCATGCTCTGCGTCATGAAGTTTGGCCTCTTCATATTCTTCGCCTTCTTCGTCTTCGCCATGACTCTCTTCATCTACCTCTTTTTGCCCGAGACCAAGGGAATTCCCATTGAAGATATCTCTGCTGTCTGGGCCTCTCACCCTTTCTGGAAAACCTTCGTCCATCAAGATCATGACCACATCAACAACCACCATCACAACGCCGCAAACGTCGTCTGATCATTCATGCATGATGTCTATTTCTTTCTTCTCCAATATTACCGTTAGTCTTTTTTCTTTTTAGGAGTACCAGCGATTTAGCCTATTTCCCTTGCATTATTACTCTGCTCATATAGTTGAGAATCATCATTGTTTGATTTTATTTATTCTTATAAACAAATTTATTCAAAAATAGAAATATATATTTTACAATGATAGAGTAATTCATACTGTGTTACTTAATTGATATGAAATGTTTAACAAATATCTATTAATACTTGATTGATTATTATTATTTTCGTCATGAAAATTTACATTTCAAACCCCTATTTTTTTTTTAAAATTTAATTAATGAAGTGTTCAAATGGTAAAGTTGATAAATGAAATGATAATATTTGCAAAGGATAAAAATATTAAGAACGAAAATATTTTTTAGAATTTGACTTCGGTATAAATTGTTAGACATGAGTCACTGTTTAGAGGAGTTAGTGGGGTTAGATTAGTTAGTTAATTATATTTAAATAAATACTTTTTGGAATTTAAAAAATACATTAAACAATTATAAATTCAAATTAAAAAAGTAATTATTACACATAAATATTGATCACATCACTAATTCTAAATTTTGAATTAGCAACCTAATGAATAGATTACAAGTTGATCTCAGAAATTAATTTCATCATCGATCAAGAAAAAAAAACGGAGAAGACCGAGAGCAGCCACACCCATGGAATCAAGCCGAGAACTTTCAGACTCGAAGCAGAATGAACTCGTCCAATATCTACTTGAAGGCAGCAAAGATGGTAAGCCTTTACGGGACAGGATCACATTAGCAACCACACGGTTTGGAGTCCATCGATCCACCGTTCATCGTCTTTGGACTGCTGCAAAAAAACAAAGAGAAGAGGAAGGGTTTATTCAACTTAGAAATAAGAAAAAAGGAGTGAAAAAACAAGGGTGTTTGGAGTTAGACCTTGAAAAATTGTCAAGGATGACATATTCAAGTAGGAGTACAATTAGGGGAGTAGCAATTGGTCTTGGTATAAGTAAATCTTCAGTTGGGAGATGGGTGAAAGAGGGCAAAATTAGGGCACATACCAATGCCATAAAACCAGAACTGACAGCTCCCAACAAGGTAAGTCGGTTGAAGTTTTGCCTTCAAGCATTACAATTGGATAGGGTGCAAAACAAGATCAAGTTCATGGATATGCACAACACAGTCCACATAGATGAGAAGTGGTTCTACATGACCAAGACCACACATAGGCATTATTTAGCACCAGGGGAAGATGATCCTTATAGAAGTTGTAAGAGTAAAAAATTCATTACCAAGGTAATGTTCATGTCTGCAGTTAGTAGGCCAATTATCTCAGATGAAGGGGCAGTATTATTCAATGGCAAAATAGGCATATTTCCATTCACATACACTGAACCAGCCAAAAGAAACTGCAAGAATAGGATTGCAGGGACAATTGTTACAAAGCCAATCGAATCAGTCACCAAAGATGTGATTAGAGATTGTTTAATCTCTAAGGTATGATGTTAATTTTGTTCTTCTCAAAGAAAAGTAGAATACAATACATATATTTATACTATACAAAGTAAATCTATTCTAGTAAATCTATAAAGATATAAGATATACACATATCTAATATACAAGATAGGAGATATTTCCCTAATAGTATATCTCAAGACCCCCCGCAAGCGAAGACATGGGAAGTCGAAGCTTGGAGCAGAAATACTCATAGAGTTTTCGGGATAAGCTTTTGGTGAAGATGCTTGCAACTTGATCTTCCGAAGGAATGAGTTTTGTGCAAAGCTAATTAGAACTGACCAATTCACGAACGAAGTGATAATCAATATCAATATGTTTTGCACGTTTATGAGAAATCGGATTTTGAGTAAGAAACAATGCGCTCGAGTTGTCTGAATAAATGCATGGAGGCGAGGCAAGGCGGATATGCAGATCACGGAGAAGATTTACGACCCATAGAACCTTGGATGCCGTATTTGCAATGGCGCGATACTCCGATTCACAGTTTGAGCGGGACACTGTCAGCTATTTCTTGGCACTCGAGGAAATAACAGAGAGTAACCATAGGTGGTGCGGCGAGTGTCCGGGCAGCAAGCCCAATCTGCGTCAGAATAACCGACGAGATCGAGAGAGCCACGTGAGAAAGTAAGACCATAATGAACTGTACCCTTCACTAGCGTAGCATGCGTTTCAATCCCTGAAAATGTTCGATCGTAGGAGCCTGTTGATATTGACTCATAGTGTTGACAGAATAGGCCAGATCCGGTCGAGTAATAGTGAGATACTGGAGTACACCAAGAATGGACCGGTATAGAGTTGGATTTTCATAGGACGAACCATTTTTTATAAAAGTAACGCCTGGAGGAAGCAGAGTAGACATTGGCTTTGCGAACAACATGTCAGCACGTTTTAGGATGTCCATTGCATACTTGGTCTGAGTGAGCTTGAGCTGGTCGTCGCGATACGTAGCCTCTAGACCCAAAAAATAACTCAATTGACCGAGATCCTTTGTAGAGAATTCATAGTTCAGCTAAGACATAAGAGTCAAAATAGTAGAAGTATCATTGCTTGTAAGGATAATATCATCAACGTAGACCGAAAGGTAGATCAAGATATGCCATTTCTGAAGAACAAATAATGAAGTGTCGGGGTTGCTGCAAAGAAAATCCAGGGATAGAAGAAACCGCCGAAACCGCTGGTACCAAGCTAAGGGAGCTTGACGAAGTCCGTAAATAGCCTTTTGAAGATGGCATACATGCGTGGGTAGTTGCGGATCAAGAAAACTTGGGGGTTGTTCAATGAAAACCGGAGTGGACAAGACCCCATTTAGGAAAGCATTTTTTACGTCCAGTTGATGCAGAGGCCAGGAGTGCATAACGACTAAAGCAAGAACAATCCGAACAGTGGAAGCTTTCACCACAGGGCTGAAAGTGTGAGTGAAATCATATGTAAGAACTTGGCTAAACCGTTGAGCGAAAACTCGTGCCTTATATCGCTCGATTGTGCCATCAGCGCGGAGTTTAGTGCGATAGACCCACTTCGAACGAACAATGTTGGTATTCAACGGTCGGGGCACCAACGTCCAAGTCTGATTCGCGTGAAGAGCCTTAAGTTCTTCAAGCATTGCATCTGTCCATTGAGGAATCTTGAGAGCGGTCTTAATACCACGAGGCTCCGGCAAAGTTGTAGAAACAGAAACTAAATTTAAATTAATCGAATACCGTGGTTTGAAGATACCTGCTTTGGCGCGCGTTTGCATGGGATGACGATTCTCCGGAAGGACGGGCGCAGAATTAGGGGCGACAGGTGGGATATGCGAAGGAGGAGGGACGACAGGTTGTTGTGAGCCAACAGGAGGAGATGTGGGTTCGGCAGGAATGACATGATGATTGTCGTCAGTGAGACAGAGGGTACACCGCGATTCTGTGTTAGGGTTAGGGTTTTGGGAGGTGGGAAGTTGATTGGACGATGCATGAGGGACACGATCGTTATCAAACATTGACGTGAGGTCGAGCCGAGACAAAGGCATAGGAGAAGAAGTGCGGGAGAAAGGTAAGTAAGACTCATCGAACCTAGCATGCCGAGATATATAGATACGGGATGAGATCGGTTCTAGACAACAAAAGCCTTTGTGATTTGGGCTATAGCCGATAAAGACACATGGTAGAGAGCGCGGCTGAAGTTTATGTTTAGTAAAATCACAGAGACATGGAAATACACAACACCCAAAAGTACGGAAGGAAGCTAACGACGGTGGGCGGCAGAAGAGTAACTCATAAGGTGACTTATTTTGGAGAGTTGGACTGGGAAGACGATTTATGATATGAATGGATGTGTTAAAGGCGTCTAACCATAGGTTTAGAGGAGTGGTCGAGTGAAATAAAAGGGAAAGACCCATTTCAGTTATATGCCTATATTTTCGTTCAGCCCGACCATTTTGAGAGGGAGTATACGGACATGAGATGAGGTGATGGATGCCGTGTTTGGCGAAAAAAGATTTGAGCCTAAGATTTGTGAATTCCGTACCACCATCAGATTGGAATTTCTTAAGCTTGAATGAAAACTGATTTTCAACAAACGCGTGAAAGTTGAGAAAGATGTCATAAAAATCCGATTTGGCACGTAGAGGATAAAACTAGGAAAACCGAGAAAAATCATCAATAAAAAGTGCATAATAACGAAAATCAGAAGTTGAAGTAATCGGGGAAGGACCCCAAAGATCACAATGTACGAGGTCGAGAACATGTGAAGCTCGACTCTCAGAAGAAGGAAACGGTAAGTGCGTATTTTTAGCTAGCTAACAGGAAGTGCATAAACGAAACCTAAAATCTAAAGAAGAAAAGGAAAGAGAACCAAGCTTGCAGAGAGACTGCAGAATGGTGGAAGACGGATGACCAAGACGATTGTGCCAAGTTTCAAGAGATGCGGAAGGCGGGCTCGATTGGGCAATTGCCGTGAGGGCAAGAGCCGGATCTTGGAGAACGTACAAGCCATGCCTATGCACGCCGGTAGCAAGTGTCTTGCCGGTGCTCTGAGTCCGAATGTGAAACTGCGCATCAGTAAACAAAACATCAACAAGATAATCATGAGTAAGTTTACTGACAGATAAAAGATTCTTTGTGATGGTAGGAACAACAATGACACGATTTAAATATAAGGAATTTGAAATAGGAAAGGAACCAATATGGATGATATCAAGACAGGAACCGTTACCAACAGCGACGTGGTCGGAACCAGAATAAGGGACCACATTATCAAGGGACGCGGGATCGGCAGAGATGTGAGCCGAGGCGCCCGTGTCGAGGTACTAGTTAGATGTCGAGTTAGGCGAGACAGTGCACTGAGCCAAAAAAGCCTCTGCGAGTTGAGCCGTAGGTGGCGGCCGCAAAAAGCGAACAAATGAACGATCAAACTGTTTCAGACAATCGAAATGGTCATGATCGAGCTGCCGGCAAAAATAGCACTAGGATTGGCGTTTCTTCTTGAATCTGTTGTTGGAATGCCCTCGACCACGAGCGGAATTATTCTTCCCGCCAGAAGGATGAGGCAATGGGGCAGCATGAAAAATGGCAGATGGCGTGCTCAGCGAGGGGTCCGAACCTCGGACGAAAAGCTCATGGATGAGGGCTCATGCCAAGAGCGTGTCAAAATCAGGAAGCCGCTCCTGCGCCATCTGCGCAACCGTGAAGGTGGAGAAAGACGAAGTCAAGCCACGGAGAAACCAGTGTGACTTGTCCGTTGGGTCGATGGATCGACGGATAGCGGAAAGCTGATCGCATAGCCCTTTGAATCGTCGGCCGTATTCTTCCACGGAGAGATCGCATTGTTTAATAGATAAGAGGTCGTCCTTCAAACTTATTTTCCAAGCCTTAGAGGAGTGGCTGTAGGAACGAGATAGGGCGGTCTAAAACTCGCGAGACGTCGCACATCCGATAATTACTGCCATGGAATCTTCGGTTAAAGTGGAAACCAGAAATAACTTGATCAGTTGATCACGGGAATACCATTTGGAGTATTCAGGATTGACAGAGGTGTCGTCGGAGGGTGACGTGATGGTACGTGCGGGCACGGGTAGGGAGCCATCAATGTAGGGAAGAAGATTTTGTGTGATTAATAAGGGTTCGATTTGTGCATGCCAGAGAAGATAATTCGAGGAAGTAAGTTTGATATTCACCACGTGAATAATCGTGGATAAAAGTAATGTCGGAAAATCGGAAGGATCGACAGGCGCAGCCATGGGGAATAAGGAGATGCGACGTCGATGGAGAATAAAGGTGGAGGAAATTTTAGGGTTTAGGCCAAGGTTTGGCTGATACCATGTAGGGAAATAATAATTTGTGTTTCACTCAAAGAAAAGTAGAATACAGTACATGTATTTATTCTATACAAAGTAAATCTATAAAGATATAAGATATACACATATCTAATATACAAGATAGGAGATATTTCCCTAATATATCTCAAGAGAGACAATCTTATACCAAAAAGCTTAAAAAGGCGTGTCCATTTTTGTTTTCTTTTATTTTTTTTAAATCTCACATCACCCATATTATTTTGACTTAGTCTTGTGAGATAGATTTTATATTTTATACACGCGAATGACGACTTGATAGATATATACACAAGGTTACAAGTGAAGTTCTTATACTATCCAAAAACTGCTCAAGAATCACTTTGTGCATGCAATACTACTACTTGAGCATCCATCAATTCAAGTATAATGAAACTGTGCATGCGTAGTTTAAAAAATATTTTTTCTTATTAGGGATTTCGAATTTTAATGAATATTTTTTTAAATTAATTATTTTTATCCTTTTTCATATTCATTATATCTAGAAAAATCCCTAGTTTTTTGCTATACTATCGCTACTTTTTATTAATTTTGAATTTTGATGAATATTTTCCTAAATTAATTATTTTTATACTTTTTTATCATTTTTAGGAATTTCAAATTTTAAAGAAATCAATGTAACAAGAAACAATTGCATTATCTTTTCTATGGAATTGCATTATATAGAATATAAAAATTGCATTATCCATAATTTTAAATATAATTATGTTATAAAATCTTCAAACATCCCATGAAACATACTGCAACCGTAAAAAAAAAAAAAACAATTTAGCAATTGCAATTGCATTATCTTTTCCATCGTATTGCAGTATATAGAATATAAATATTGCATTATTCATAATATTAAAAGTAATTATATTCTAAAAATCTCAAACAATTCAAGAAACATATGTAATGCAACTTTGTAGGCTTATCTAAAACATATTTACAGGCTAATATGATACAACTTACTTCAGAAAAATAAAAGATTTCTAAAAACCTCAATTATTCTGTACAAGCGTATATAATGCATATTTACATGCTTATATAATGCAACTTACATTTGAAAAATAAACAACTTTGCTTTAAGAATGTCAATCAATCCATTAAATACTGCAAATGTACAGACATATGTAATGCATATTTACATGCTTAAATAATGTAACTTACATCTGAAAGTTATACAAGTATATTCTAAAACCTTAATCAATACATGAAATAATGCAACTTTACAGGCGTGTTTGATGCAAATTTACAGGCGTATTTGATGAAAATTTACAGGCTTAAATAATGCAACTTACATAAGAAAAATTAATAACAATATTCTACATATATACATTATTTATGAAAATCCTTTCAACTGATCAACCAATTAAACTTCAATTTTTTAAATTGTGATTGTGAAACACAAGCAAACAATCAAGACAAAAAGCATGGATAAAAAAGATGATGATGAAAGGAAGTCCGAGTACTTTGCGGATGAAAGGTGCGACGATTCTCCGCTGAATGCATCGACGTAAACCACAATGTCGTCCAACACTTTCATGAGAAATCAACCGACGTGATTCGTAGTGCAGGAAAAATCAACACATTCATGAGAAATAAACCCTAGCCCATATCTCCATCTTCTCCAGCCTACAAACCCTCGACGCCTTTCTCCCGCGACCAGATGCCGCCACCATCGGACACCCTAGGGATCCGCGACCAAATGCTCACCAACCGTTGTGGCCTTGATGCTGCTATGCTGACAATCTGTGGTCTGCGCACGAAGCAATCGCTCCACTGTTGTTGGCCTCTATCGTGCGCACGGTCCTCGCCGGATTAAAGTGACCCGCGCTGGCTGCATCACAACACGAGGTTGAATACAGACACGCTGCTGCTATGTGGAAGAAGAAATAATGCTTCTTTGGCATCTTGCATTCATTTTGATATGAATGAAACTGCATCTCACAAAATTAAAAAATATTTGGTCAATAATTTTGATTATCAATCGTGTGAGAGATTTTAGGAGATTGTTATGGAAAAAATTTAATTGGAATATATTTATTACTATTAAACCTTGATGTAATTAAAAAATTATTAAATTAAGTAATAAAATAAAATAATTCATTAAATTTGGACCATTCAAAACCCAAAATTAAAGGACTAGATTTATTCTTTTTTCCCATCTAAAGCTCACTTGTGATATTATTAGACATATATATATATATATATATATAGAGAGAGAGAGAGAGAGTGAGAGAGTTGTAATCGTATGTTAACCACTTCCCATATGTTACCTACAGACCTCATTTGACGGTGCATTATCTAGACAAGCTAACTACATTATCTAGGCAATATATGGTACATTACGAAAGATAATGTACAAATTGTAATCGATAATGTAATGCAAATAATGTACTACATTATCTTCGTAATGTACCATATATTGCCTAGATAATGTAGTTAGCTTGTCTAGATAATGCACCGCCAAATGAGGTCTGTAGGTAACATCTGGGGAGTGGTTTACATATAAATGCGCCCCTATATATATATATGGGTGCATACAAGGCTGAGAATATGTCCATGAATGAACAGAGACCAAAATTCAGCCCTTCATTTTGAAAATAGACGTCCATTATTTTCTGTTGTCATTTATCATTGTCGATAGATTCTTCTATCATTAAAAGGACAAATTAGTCATAAACGGAAAAAAATTGAAATGAAACTAAATGTGCACGCTGATTTTTTGGATTCAGTTACCAAAACAAATCCCCACGATTTTTCCATTATTATCATATAAATTGGAAAGAGAAATAAGATCATGTTGCATATTTTTGTGGTGTCGTTACCAAAAAAAAAAAAAAACACACCACGATTTATTCCATAATCATAAGTTAATTGTTATCATTGTTTATGGTTTTGTGTGTCATTGTAAGGTAATTTTGTCAAAGTGTGATAAACTGCAAAGTGAAATAAGATTTTCTGGCTAATTTATCGGGTGCGGTTTCAACTTCCAATAATATATAATAGTTAACTTTATAAACAGTTTTAATTATTTGTACAATGATATTGAATAAAGATAACAATGATCTTAAAGGTGTATTAAAAATCAATTTAAATTAAACCGACAATTTCGATAAAATAATATTAAATACAGGTAACAATAATAATATCAACAGCGTACAATGCTACATATTAACTGAGTTTACACAATGCAGAAAATAAATAAACAATTAACAATCCATTAAACAAGAATTCGAACAATGAAACATTTATTCAAAAATAATGACACGCATTTAAAATAATAATGATAATCTCATATGACACAAAAATAATGAAAAAAAACTTTAAACCTAAGGATATAAACAATAAAAGATTGTAAAATAGTTAAAAAGAGTCAAAACCAAAAATTCAAAAATCAAGTTACGATGTCAGATTCAAGGCCCCGTGCTCCAATCATACTCATCTTTGGTTCAGATCGCCAAGCACATGGACGGGGCTGGGTGTGGGTACTCAAACGTGTACTCTCCGTCGGTACGTAATAGCACCTTACATTCCACCGAACGCAGGGGTAGTGGGAAGGCAACAATATTTACTGCAGTCGGCTATAAGCGTGAACACCCGAAGTTTCAACACGAGAAACAGGGTTGCAAGCAGTCAGCATGCAAGGATCGATTGCCAATTCCGGTGCGGCATCTAGCAACCAAGGATAACCTAGAGGGAAGAAGAAATAACGAAGATGCTGATGGAGAATAGCGAAAATGAACAAAGAAAAATACACGTGTAATTATCTAGGGTATTGGATCAAATAAATAAAAGGTTGGATATATGATCATTCAGGACATATAGTTCAGAAATAAACGCAATTCTCTCTCTATAAATATATATATTAATAAAATTACATATTTTTATCATAAACACATCCGAATAGGAATTCAGCTCATTGCGATATCTCTAACAGATCCGCCATTAATATCATTGCCTCATGAAATAGATAAAATAGCAGGAGCGAAACATAGACGAGAGGAATCCGAATGTTGATTAAGGGTATAATTTGGTAACAGTTACAGAAATGAAGAAAGTATAATCTGAGTTGAGATTTTGAGGAAAAATGTTGATGAAGTGGGGTATAATTTAGTAGGGTTTTGGCGGTGGGTTTGGGGATTTCATTTTGTGTATTATGGGGGACAATTTATTAATTTAAGAAATATTTAAAATTCTAATTTAAATATGTGGATAGGTTTATATTGGTTCATGAAAATAAATGGTGAGCTATCTCATCCAAGTCTTAGCTTATTATTTTTTATTAAAATTCAAACTCATGAACTATAGGACTCAATAAAGTACTTAAACCACTTGAACTTTAATGTGAGGATACCCATTGTTGATTTTATGTTTTTGGAGTTTATGCTGAAACACTGAAACTGGAGAAAAAATATTTTGTATATTTGAATCACGCAATCATTTGGTGCTATGAGTTACAAATATAAAAATGAACTCAAATAAATGACCACTAACTATAATACTAAATGACTCATAGTAAAAATAAGATCATGGGATAATGGAAATTAACTAGGCAAATGTAACATCTATGTAGCAACATAAAGCTGTAAAATATATTGACATCATTAACAACACATTAACTATTCTAACACTCACCCTTAATGTGTTGTTGGATTCCAAGTGCAGCTCTGCCTTGTTGAAACCTTAGTGTGTGGTACTTCAAGTGCCTTTTTTATGTTTCACATTCTTCAGTTTCATTTCTTCATTTCTTCAAGTGTCTTGTGTTGTAGCATCATTAACTACTGTTGAACCCTTCTTCTCTTCACTCAATTTCACCTTATTGAGCAAATGACCGAATGACTGACGACAGCTCACGTTGTTTCTTTGAACTGATCCACTTGGATCATGCTTCACTTTGTAAATCTATTTGACACCAATGACATTTTTATCAATTGATTTGTCAATAAGTTCCCATTTTTAATTTTGTTGATCATTTCGATCACTTCATCCATCGCTTTTCTCCATGTTTTTTCTTTTAATGCTTCAACAATAAAACAAGAATTGCAAATAGCACAAACATTGTTCAAGGATTTATACCTTCTCAGACTTGAACTTGAATTTAATGAATTTGGTGAGTTCAACACTGGTGCAGTTGCTTCAGCATACTTAGCACCTCCAGATGTTGTTGCTTTAGCATGGCTCGCAGCTTCAAATGTTGATGTTGCAACATAATTAATGCTTAAAACAAAACTTCGTTTCACAATTTTGATCTTGATAAAAAATTGTGATATGTCATGCTTGTCATAGATTGTGCAATTTTTGTTGTCGAAAATGACTTTGTATCCATCTCCAAAATTTGATCAATGTTGAGCAAATTTTGTTTCAAGTTTGGCACAAAGAGAACATTTGAGATGTAGCTTGGACCATCCTTTGTATAGATCGGAACTGTACCAATTCCTTGTGATTTGACCAGCTCTCCATTTCCAAGTTGGACTGGTGTTGTGACTTCTTCATTGAGATTAAAGAATATTTCTCTATTCGGTGTCATATGATTACTGCAGCCATTGTCAAGCAACCATGCACTTCTCATTTTTATGTGTTGTAGCACTGAGACAAACATAGAATGTTCTATGTGTCTATTTGGCTTCTTGACAGGTCTCCATTGGATTTGCTTGATGAGTGTCTCTAGATCTGCACTTTTTGGCTAGATGACCAAATCGGCTACATTAGTTGCACTTTGGTTTTATCTTAAACCAACAATCTTTCTCTACATGGTCGTATCTATTATAAATTTTGCAAGATAAAGAAATATGAATTTTACCTTTTCCTTTTTAATCATCATTTCTAGATTGATTTCTGATGGTGAGCTTTGATTGGAATGCACTCTCGACCGCTTTCTCGGAGTGTCGCAACAATCTTTGCTCAAATGATTTGAGGGACGCCATGATTTCTTAGATGGTGAGGGTAGAGAGATCCTTCGTTTCTTCAATGACAGAAATAATAGGATCAAACTTGTCGGAGAGAGAAATAAGAATTTTCTCCACCATTCTCTTGTCGGTAACATCTTCGCCATGTAATTTCATTTGGTTAACCAAGTCAAAGAACTTGATTGAGATTTCCTTCAATGTTTTGTCTTCATTCATCCTCACATTTTTTAGATCCTTCCGCAATGATTGTAGCTTTATAGCACGAACTTTAGTATCTCCTTAAAATACATTTTTAGAATTTCCTATGCTTCTTTGGCGGTGTTGGCTCACGTGATTCTTGGAAAAATTATTTTGATAACAGCCATTTGGATTTTCAATACACTTGCATCAGTTTGTCTTGATTGCACCAGCTTTTTGTGTTATTCTTGTAGGAACTGAGTCTACAATAGGCAACATGAATCGTCATTTATTAAAACTCCGGATTTGATTTATGGATATCAAAATAAATGTCGACAAATAGTGAATGCCCTATGCATGCTCCTATTTAATTTAATTCGTAGATTCA
>JAPKLW010000590.1:380246-427003 GCA_026898455.1 Plectranthus barbatus | reverse complement strand
CAAGCTGAAAATGCCGAACTCAAGCTGGAAAATGCCGAACTCAAGCTGGAAAATAAGGAAATCAAGCTGAGGATATATTCCCTAATATTTTATTGGATTATTATTACTTTCTAAATGTTTCCCTCAATTTTTAATAATAAAAAAACAATTCTGTTAGGGTTTACACATAAACCGAAAAAATTGATTGGTGGACTAAGACATATATGACAGACAAAGTACAATTTGGCTATTTTGTGTAGTTTTTCATAAGGGTGGCTATTTTGTGCATGTAGTTATAAAATTTGGCTAGTTTAAATTATTTCCTCATCGATATATATGAGACGTTACAATAATCCAACAAAAGCGTATATAAGATTAATTTTGCCTAATATGCAAATAAAACGATACAAGTAATTTTGCATGCGTCTCTACTCTTCTAATAATAGGGTTTAAAAGAAGAAGTTAAACACACGTAGATGTACCTTAGAAACTTCATTGAATCACTCTTTTATTCTGCAACCTACTTCATACAACTGAAGAAACAATCAAAAATTGCATATATATATGAGGAGTTGTTGTTTTGAATTCGAACCAATTATGCATGCATCATCTTCATATATATCGATGAATGGCATGGACCATGCACAAATACTGTCATACTAAATATATAAATCCTTTCCTAAAAAAAAAAAACCTATTTTCAGTTTCTTAAAATAATGTATCGTTAACTAACTGCTAAAATATGTGCATAGAAAAGTCAAAAGCTCAATTTTTTTTAGAAGGATGATGTTTCATTAATCATATCCAACAAGAATTAGCCAAACATGTACGGCCGTTAATTCCAACATCCATAAGTCAACCGTACTTGAAATGGTACCTGTACGTACTGTAAGAAAAGCCGTACTACACATTTCTCATTACCAAACCGTTTAGGCTTGCCTAACGCAAGTTTTTGATACAGAAATAATCTTATTTATTTTTGATACAATTATTAATGATTGTGAGTATAATAGAATTAATATTTTATTGGTAAGTGTAAAAAAAGTTTGCTATTTTGTAAAATATGACAATTTTATAGGACAAAGAAAATTGAACAACTAGATCGAGGGAGTATTAATTAGCAATAACCCCACATTTCTTGTTTTGTATCGAATCTTTACCCACGATTTTAAGAGAATTTTATTTTTTTTAAGATGTCACATTTAGACTTAAAAATAGAGTAAACCCCAAAAAGTCAAAAAAAAAAAAATAATAATAATAATAATCTAGACATAAAAAATTAATGAATCAAGAATTTAAAGGAAAATCATGATGAAATACTCAAGGTGGGGGACTTGCATTATACGAATAATATATTTGATTATTAATTTATATTAATAAACAAGTTGAAATGGTTGTTTTCTTACAAGAAGCAACAGTTTTATCTTCGGACACGAATTCATATATCGGATGACTTTTCTTTCACCTTAAAAGACAACCTAATTACGCTACAAGCGAGCTTTTGACTTCCATATTAATATACTGAAACATGAATGCTAACATCAACATCGACCCACTAGTTTGGAGTTTTTTACAAGCCTGCAGAATGAAGTTGAGTACAAAAATCTTGGTATTTTTGCATGAAGCATGCCATTTCTTTGGTTGGATACGAATATACGATTACGTGTGTTCTTGCATATCCGTGTACATATAAATATCATCACGTACATAGATGTGTCAGCCAAGAAATTCAGATATATCACTTGTGAATTGTCTGTGAAACTTTCTTCTTCAGGAGCAAAGATGCGATACCGCGCAGCATGGCAGAGTTTCTTTGTTTTGGTATTCGTAGGGTATATGTTTGTTTGGATTTTGATGCCTACCAAGACCTACAAAAACTCATGGACGCCCAAATTGAAAGAGAAACTCAACTCCACATACTTCCGGGAACAAGGTAATTAGCTTGAGTCTTCGATTCATGCTCATATATGCATTGCTAAGTTTGACATTTTGGAGCGGCTGTGCATGCAGGGACTAATCTTCTCTTGTTTAGCTTTCCTATAATGCTGATTGCCGCTGTGGGATGTATTTATCTGCATCTGCAGAAGAAATCAAAATCCGAAAGGTGTGTACAGTCCCAGCTAATGCAATGAGGGTTTCTAAAATACTCTAATTAATTAAGCTGATTAAACTTGCAGTCGGAAAAGCTCCTATCTTTCCACGAAGCGACCAGCGTTGGTGGCGGCCCCCCTCGGAATCGTCAACGCGGTGGAGCTCACCTTTGCTGCCATGTTTGTGGCACTTCTCATCTGGTCTTTAGCACATTATTTGCACGTCAGTTTTGGGCATCTCCACATGCACAAAGCCGGAGAAAAAGTGTACGCATATACAAAAACCTTCAGTCTGTTTTTGAGAAGAATTTTTTGTTGATGTGTACGTAACAATAACATATATATCTGATGATCTATTGTGGGTGAAGGTGGCAAGCGAAGTTTCGCAGCGTGTCGTTGAGGCTGGGATACATCGGAAACACTTGCTGGGCATTCATGTTCTTCCCCGTGGCACGAGGCTCATCCATCCTGCCTCTCGTCGGTCTCACATCCGATGCCAGCATCAAGTATCACATCTGGCTTGGCCACCTTTCCACAGTTCTCTTTGCTGCACACACCGTGGGATTCACTATATATTGGGCCATCACTGATCAAATGGACCTGGTAAGTCGGTGGATATAAATATAAGAATTTAATTATCTACGATGAGTTCTGATGAAGGAATTAATTAATGGTGATGCAGATGCTAGAGTGGAGCAGTACTTACCTGTCGAATGTAGCAGGAGTGATTGCATTCGTGCTGTCGATGGGGATTTGGGCGACCAGCTTCAATCGTGTCAGGCGAAAAATGTTTGAACTCTTCTTCTATGCTCACCATCTCTACATTCTCTACATCTTCTTCTACATGTTCCATGTTGGAGTGGCCTACCTCTGCATGATTCTTCCCGGAATCTTTCTCTTCCTCATTGATCGATACTTGAGGTTCCTTCAATCTAGACGGAGGGTTAGGCTGGATTCGGCTCGCCTTTTACCCAATGGAACAATGGAGGTGACTTTTGCCAAGAATCCTGGTAAGTTTAGCAGTTTGCTCTCATTTGGGGGTTGTCTGTTTAGTAACATCGACCTTTTTATTCTATTCCATGCAGGGCTTTCGTATAACACCACTAGTGTGTTGTTTGTTCGTGTTCCAAGCATATGCAAGCTGCAGTGGCATCCATTTACTGTGATTTCCAACAGTAATTTGGAGAAAGATAAGCTAAGCATTGCAATCAAATGTGAGGGGGGTTGGACACAGAAGCTCTACAAACAGCTCTCTCTGCCTCTGGAGCATCTTCAAGTATCAGCCGAGGGGCCTTACGAACCTGCATCATCTCATTTTCTAAGGTAATTAATTAAGCACAAACTTTTTTTTTTTTTTTTTCAAGACTTCTCATGGTTTCATTTAATTTGGAATTAACATGTTCAGCTACGAGTCACTGGTGTTGGTGAGTGGAGGAAGCGGCATCGCCCCATTCATCTCCATAATACGCGAAATCATTTTCAGAAGTAATGACAAATCTGCAGGCATGAAGGTTCCCAAAGTCCTCCTAGTCACAGCTTTCAAGAAAACAACTGATCTCACCATGCTTGATCTCTTGCTTCCTCTCTCCGGGACTGCTCTAGACCTCTCCAACCTGCAGCTGCGAATCGAAGCCTATGTTACTCAAGAGCACCAGAAACCGGTAGAAGATGCCAAAACTCAAATAGAGAGCAAACTGTTCAGGCTAAATCCATCCGACTCTCCTATATCTGCAGTCCTAGGGAAGAACAGCTGGCTATGGCTTGGTGCAATAATCTCATCATCCTTCCTCATGTTTCTACTGCTTCTCGGACTGGTCACTCGTTACCACATATATCCAGTGGAGCAGAGGGGGGAGAATTACCATTACAGCTTCAAAATCATGTGGGACATGTTTCTTGTATGTGTCAGTATCTTTGTAGGAACTAGTGTGGTTTTCCTCTGGCAGAAGAGAGAGCTTTCTTCAGAAGCGAATCAAATCCAGAATGTGGAGCTTCCAACACCAACAATGTCGCCTTCTTCCTTTCTATGCCATGCAGCAGATAGAGAACTGGAGAGCCTGCCTCAGCAGTCTCTTGTCCAATCCACAACAGTCCATTACGGTGCAAGACCCGATCTCAAGAGTGAGTGATCTTTTATCTTAATTTTGGTCTGATTTTTCCTCTTCTCTCATCTCAAGACCTGATTCTGTGCAAGTGCAGGGATACTGTTTGATTGCAAAGGATCAGATGTTGGAGTGCTGGTTTGTGGGCCTAAAAGTCTGAGACATGAAGTTGCCAAAATATGTGGATCTGGTTTGGCCAAAAACTTGTTTTTTGAGTCTATCAGCTTCAGCTGGTGATCTTTACAATTCATCCATATATAAATGTGTGGCAGATTGCTGATCAAGAAAGTTTAGGCCTTGCTTATTTCTGTGTGATTATGTAAAAAAATGTAATGTATATGCATACTTCTCAAGTGTATTTACTGTGTGTGTGTGATAAATGTGAAGCTTATTAGCTTATTTGAAATTTCAGACAAACTCTGTACGTGGTTGCATACAAATAATATTTTGAGGTTCATTTTATTTTGTTAGAAAAATATATGGTGTATTGGTATTATTTCTTCCAAAAATATGTTCTCTGTTTTATCTTCATTTATTTTTTTCTTTCTCAGAAACTTAAATTTAAGAATATCTATAACTATAATATAACTTACTTTTAATATTATCCATTGTTGAGGTTCGACTTTTTTCGATGAAAAGAGCCATAGATTTGTATAGAGAATGAAGAAATTATACAGAATACAAAAAAGAGTTAAAACCCTCTTTCCTAAAAATACAGATAATCCCCCTATTTATATATCAAACTTATTCCCTAAAGTTGGGGATAAGGGCGATTTTCTCTCCAATCGATTATTTGATTGAGTCTTCTTCAGGGATCTTGTCCTCCTCGACACCGACCCCCAAAAATGGTCGGTATCGAAGATCTCTTAGGGTCGGCATCGATCTCTTCTCTTAGGCGATTCTGAGTCTTTCCTATTCCGAGCGACTTGTGACTTTTGGGCCGGTGGTTGTTTGGGTCGTCGAGCTTAGTGGGCTTGGACCTTTGGGGCCTGATAAGCTCGTATTTTACCTCACTTATCACATTGTTTTTTTATCGTTTCATGCATTTATATTAATTTTTAGTTAATAATCGAGCATGAGTTGTTTATAGAGGGTATTACGCTTGTCGTGCTTGGTTTTGTAGGTTTTTGGGTACAAAAGAGATGAATTGTTGAAGTCTTGATCAAAAGAGAGAAAATTTGCCAGAATGCATCTGTATCGATTGACATACTCTATGTCGATCGACACTGAGGACGAAGAGGAAGTCTGAGATGAAGGAAGATCGGGCGATACAAGGGTTGAAGGTTGGCGTCTGTGTCGCTCAACATCCCGCGTGTCGACCGACACAGGTGTTGGAAATCGATCGAGGAGAAGGACAGAGGAGCATATCAACTTGGTGGCCGTGTCGATCGACACAGGATGGCGGAAGGCATATTTTTGCCCAATTAGGAGATTTACCTTTCAAGACCCATTACCTTTTAAAGATTCAATTTCCTCCCCTATAAATAGGACTTCATTAAGCTCGAAAATAATGTCTTTTATGTCTTTACTTTTATTTTTCAGCCTTTAATTTTCAGCATTTAAACACTTTAATTTTCTAGTTACCTTTAATTTACTTGTTGCTTTGGATTCAAGACATTGAAGATTTCAATTCCTGTTTTCATTATGAATCAAGTAAGCTTCTTTGTATTTCTTGCAATGTGTGTTTTAAGTATGTTAGGCTAGAAATGCTAACAAATTCTAGGGTTTTCATCATCCTCTTCAGCATGTTGTAATTCGATTAAATCCAAACCTTAATTAATTGGTTCAAATTTTATGTGTTGGAGTAGTCTCAATATAACTCGAGGAAGTAGTTCGAGTGGGTCGAGGAGACTAGTCTGGTAAAGTGGGCGAGCCCGTGTAGGTCGAGGAACTCGATAAGTTGTTCGAGATGGATAGATATGGAAAAGATATGGTGTATATCTTATTTTCTTGTTGAACAAGATTTATCCCAATCAGTATTAGATTTGGATAGGAATAAATCTATTTTAGATAGATTTAGGTTTAGATATATCTTACCATATCTAGGTTTTTATATTCCTTATGTATTTAGGAATATCTCCCTATATATACCCCTGCTCCCCACCAATTGTAATTGTCACATACTTAATATTTTCTTCACCATAATAATATCATCACCGCGGAGGCTTGAAGAGTGGACGTAGAGCATAGCTCGAACCACTATAAATTCTTTGTGTCGTTTTATTTTCGGTTAGTTATTTGTATCTGCAATCGCTTCAATTCACAACACTATGGTTTTGACTTTAAAATCTATTTCCAATTGAAGGATCGAGAGATGAAAATTGAATTAGGTTTATAGTTGTTAATTTGAGATCGAGAGGAGATAATTAACAATAGGAAGATATAATTTGATACAATTATTTTCTGTCCTAAAAAGAAGATTCGATTGTAGGGTTTAAATCTGTATTTTTATTGAGATTGGCTAGTTTGTGTTATTGAGACTCAAAAGGTAAAATTCTTTTTCTAGTAATCTAGGTTTTAATTGCCTAATCAAGGGATTAATTCCAATTTAATAGATTTCTCACCTTAATAATTATTTTTGGGTTAGGATTGATTGGTTATTGCATGTTGATTGGATTGGTTGATTTTCCTAGAATCTGTGCTTTTTATTACTTGATTTTATTCAAAAGTCTTTTATGTTTGGAAAACAAAAACCCCATTCTCAAATTTTGATTCACTCAAACAGAAGATTGATAAACTGCATCCAGTACATGAAATATCTTCGTTGCACTATCCGTGTGGGTTCGACAAACTTTTTGGGTTTATAAATTTATTTGCATCACTACACTATAATTAATCTGTAATTTCTACAGTGATCAAATTGGCGCCGTTGCCGGGGATAGTCAGATTATATTTTTTTTTATTGGATTGTTTTGATATTTTCTGGATTGAGTTTTTAATTTCCTGTTCGCGTGCGTGAGTGTGTGTTTTCTGCGTCTGTATCGATCGACAGAGACTCTATCGATCGACACAGAAGCAGCGCCCGTGTCGGTCGACAGTCACTCTGTCGGTCGACATGGAGACTGATTCCCAACAATTTTGTCTTTTTTTCAGGTGCATGAACACAAGAACAAAGGGCAAGAAACTTGAAGCCTTCGACTCAGAAATAGAAGCCACCTGTAGGAGAAATAAAAGCAAGGGAAAGAATAAAGATAGCCTGAGATGGAGAATCCACCAGAAGCACCACTTCAAAACATGACCCCCGAGGAACAAACACAATTTTTAGATGAAGTCTGACAGCTAAGGGAGCAACTCCAAGCCGCACAGGCAATCCAAGCAGAGCAAGCTGCCAGACTGGCAGCCATGAACAATGGAGGAAACCATGACAGACAAGTTGTAGTGCCACAGAGATCTATCCAAGATCGCTTCCTGCCGCAAAGAGAGGAGTCGGGTTTCTAAGTTGGCATCGATGCCAACAACTTCGAGCTGAAGACAGGTCTGATACAAATGGTTCAACAGAACCAGTTTGCAGGGAAGGCCATTAAAGACCCGTACGCTCACCTCGACACGGTGAAGCAGAATGGAGTGCCCCAAGACACCATCCGGATGCGCTTATTTTCTTTTTCTCTCAGGGATGAGGCCCGGTCATGATTTGCTAGCTTGGACAAGAGCAGGATTGGCACATGGGCGCAATTGTGAGCATATTTTCTCACCAACTTTTTCCCTCCCAATGTCATTTTGAAAAGGAAGTCCGACATCACTCACTTCAGTCATAAGTATGATGAGACCTTGTACGAGGCTTGGAAGAGGTACAAGGAACTGTTGAGGATTTCCCCCAGGCATAGTATTGATCTTGAGAGGCAGGTTTGCCACTTTTATGAGGGACTGAACCCTCACATGAAGGAGTTGGTGGATGCTTCGGCTGGAGGCATTCTCATGAAGAAGACTGGAGAAGAAGGGATGCAACTTCTTGCAGATATGGCCCTGAACAGCCATCAATGGCCTACTGAAAGGCAAAAAGCAGTGAAGGCAGTCACCACTACTTCGGAGTTCGATGTGGTTGCCGAGGTGAAAAGGCTCCATGAAGAGTTTGGGAAGTTGGAGACCGGTAGGGCTTTGGTAGCTGCAGTGTCAGATCCAAACATGGCCATCGTTCCTGTTGAGGCCGATTGCATCTACTGATACGATCCTTGCCTGAAGGTTTAGATCGCAACCCAGGAACTCGAACGAAATGACTAAGAGGCAATGCGGAAGCAAACTAAAACACTTGATACGAAGGGGAAGATCCAACACCTTTGGATTCAAAAACCTACAAGTACCGTAGTCCAGAATAATTCTCCTACGACCCAAGATGCGAATTGATCCAATAACAAAGGTTATAATCGAAGACGCCACAAACGGCTGCGGAATTCCGTTTGATAAGTCAATATTGAATTTCAAGGTACTCCACAGAAATTCAAGAGCTTTCAGATAATTAGAGAATAAAACTCACGAATATTATTAAACTAAAAACTGAATCAAATTGTTCGCTACAAGGCCTATATATAGGCAAACTCAAATCTTAATAAGGAAATCAAATCCTAATCTAATAAGGAAATCAAATCCTAATTTCAAAAGTAAATCACATCCTAGTCTAATAAGGAAATTAAATCCTAAAAAACTAATGAAATAAAAATATATCTAAAATATAGAATTCAAAATTACTTAAATAACTAACTACCAAATCTTATCAAGACAAATCAAATCTTCAATCATATCTTCAATGATTCTTCTTGAAATATCTTGATAAATCTTGCCAACTTGATCTCCATCATTCCCCTCTTCTTCAAAAGGATTCGTCCTCAAATCCTCGTCGGTGCCAGATAAAATTGACCATCGTACATCACCTTTAGTTGGCTTGTTTGGTGTATTATTATCTTCAAATACTGACAGTTGCTTGATCTTATGCACTTTCTTTTTCAAACCAATGGTCCTCAAAAAACTGAATTGAACTCTGGTCCTCTCAACCATCTTCTCTACTGACGTCATTAACTCTGACTATGTCGTCTTCTGCACTTGACACTGGCTTTGGATACCCATAACTGGACTGTAAATGATAAAGAGTGTAGCCGGAACTTCAGATTCTTCATTGTCTTCAATATGACTCTCCAAGGATGTAGCAACTCTCACATTCTCTCCTTTGGTCTCTTGAATTAGTTGCATCGACTCAGATTGGGTTGCCACCACTACTTCACCAGGAACCTCCAATGGTATCTAAACTGCTATATTGACTTCTTCGATTTCTTGAACAGAAAGAGGCAACGACTGAGACTTGGTTGCCTGATAACTGCAGTTTAGCGGTTAGCCAAATAATATTTTTACACCCGTAGGTGGTCGATCCCACAGGGACTGTGCAACGATAAATCTAAAGTACTAGTCATAATTCTTAGAACATAGATGTTTGAGGAAATAGAAAAGGGATTTTGTTTGGAAATTAAAGAAAACAATTGCAGAAAATAAAGGGTTTTGAAAACAATAAAGGAAAGCACAAATCCTAGGGCAGATAATCTAATCCTCAACATGCAATATCAATCAACTCAGCAATGGGGAAAACATAGATTTTTGTGGATTAAATTCCTTGGTCAGGCAATTAAATCCTAGATTATTAATTAGTGACTATCTCCTCTCGGTCTCAAGAACACCAAATTAATCAATCTCATAATTATCTAATTATTCCTATGTAGGTTTCTTCCTTTTGAGACAGAAAACAATCATAATTAATTCTCTCTTCCTGTTAACAATTTTCATCTCTCGATCCATCAATTATTAACTATTAAACCTAGATCTCAATTCACCTCTCGGTCCTTCTTTTAATCTAGATTATAAAATTAAATCAGAGAATTAAACCATGCTTCAAGAGTTGATATCAATTAGACATGCATCAGAAAAGAAATCATAACCCTAGTTTTTTTTATTAGGCAAAAATTTAAACACACCAATTCAAATAAATGCAATAAAAAATAAAGCAAGTAAAGGATAGAAAGTTCCAATTTCTTGTCCACATCCCCCCCAAACTTATTTCGAACTCGGAGAGTAAGAAAAAGTTTGAAAATCAGACAAGAAACAGAACTATACCGGACTGTCGATCTCAGACATCGACGTTTTTATCCACCCGAGAAAGTCAGCGTGGCGCGACGAAGATTTGGTGCTGCTGGCACTCTGTGTCGATCGACAGGGGGCCTATCGATCGACACAGAGCCTTCTGTCGACTCATCCTGCTGTCGATCGAAGTGTTCTCCGTGCGCCATGCCTCTGTGTTGATCGACAGCCGGTCTGTCGATCGAAACATAGGCAATTCCTCTAATTTTTTTTTTCAAAATTGAACAACAAAACCAAAAACAAGGTAAAGGCAGAAAATAAAAATAAACAACTACGAAATTTGAAAGGAATTGAAATAAAAACAAATATCAGTTGGGTTACCTCCCAACAAGTGCTTTAGTTAATGTCGTAGCTCGACGATACCTTAGTTCAGAACCAAGGCGGGCTAGATCGCACTCGCCTCCCATGAGAATCCACCATATAGACCCACCGATCTTGGATGACAGCAGTTAGCTCGGGAAGAGACGGTGTCATTGACAATTTTGCCGACTCGTTCCCTCGCTCCCATCTTTGAGCGGCTTTGTCTTCTTTGAACTCCTCACTTGCTTCTTCTTCATCCTCAGCTGCTTCCTCTCGGAATGTGATTCTGAAGCATTCGGATTGTTGCCGGCTTGTGTCGAGCTTGAATGTGATCCTATCCTCATTTGCTCGAAGCGTGATCTCCCCACCACGGCAATCAATCAGAGCAGCACTTGTGTCTAGGAATTCCCTTCCCAAGATGACGGGTGTACTGCCATCTTCCTTCATATCCAAGACTATAAAATCTGCAGGAAAAATTAGATGACCCACACGAATGAGAACATCTTCAATTATACCTTTCAGGCGAAACACAGATCGGTCTGCCATCTGCAAAGTAATTGTAGTCGGCCTCAACTCTCCAATCTTTAGGCGCTGGAAGATAGAGAAGGGCATTAGGTTGATGCTGGCACCAGTGTCGCACGGCACCTTCTCGAACTTGAATCCCCCGATCTCAACTGGGATGGTGAAACATCCTGGATCACTTCGTTTGACTGGAAGTTTCTTCTGTAGGACCATGCTGCACTGCTCATGAAGCTTCACGGTTGCATTCTCCACGAAGTGTTTCTTTGCGCTCATCAGCTTCCGGAGATATTTCATGTAACCTGGAATTTCAGAAAGAGCTTCAATTAGTGGAATATTAATGCTTACCTTCTTCAAGTTCTCAACAAAGCGAGAGAACTTGGAATCCTCCTTCTGCTTGGCGAATCTCTGTGGGAAGGGCATCGGAGGTGGTCTGGCAGCATCGAAAGTGGAGGAATGCTGCTGAGAGTGCTGATGTGTCGACTGGCCTGGAGTCTGGACTGCCTATTGATCGACAGGGGGTGTGTCGGTCGACACACCCTCTGCAGCTCTGTGATATCTCTTGTTCTGAATCGGTGTCGACTGCCTCTTCTGGGCCTCTGTGTCAATCGACAGGATTCCTGTTGATCGAAACAGAGGCCGGCTCTGCTGGGTCTGCTTCTTTTCTCCCCCCAAACTTGCTTTGGGGCATGCTCGGACCTTTGTAGCTCTTTCCGGACCTCAGCCTCACAGCTTTGCAATCTTTCCGGTTCTTGGGATTTGCCTCGGTGGTGTTGGGCAGCTTTCCTGGAGTATGTTGTATCCCGATGGTGGTAGCAATTTGGCTCATTTGAGTTTCAATGATCTTGGCGTGCTTGCTGAGCAGATCCACCTTAGAGTTGACTCCTTCCACTTCTTTCTCGATTTTCCCCATTCTGTGGTCCGAAGCTTTGATGAAATTCTTCAGCACTTCGTCGAGGGTTTCCTTTTTCTTTTCCACCACTTCACCATCTTGCACCTCGAAATCTAGAGGCGGCTGCTCGGCGGCATTTGGCTGAGAGTAGGAGAAACCTGGATGAGGTCTAGGATGGTAGTGTTGGTATCCCCCTTGCCGGTACTGATTCTGGTAGCCACCACGATTCATGTAGTTCACGTCGGCGATAGGGTCAACCTGTGCAACAGAAACAGAAGCAGAAGTAGTTAGCTTTTCAACTTCTCCCTTTAGCTTCTCAACCTCTTTCTTCAGTGCATCATCCTCCTTTGCCTCGATAGCTCGGATCTGTGGCCTCCTTGGATTCCCCCATTGTTGATCATGTAAAGCCATCTTTCTGAACAGCTTCATGGCCTTTTCTGGTGACTTGCTCATCAATGATCCACCAGCTGCATAGTCCACCGCTTTTTGGCTTTCTTCGGTTAGCCCTCTGTAGAAGATATGAGCCTGCTCCTCGGTAACCACTCCATGGCCCGGACAACTTCTCAGCAGCTCATTGAACCTGGTCCACCCCTCAAAGAGAGTCTCATCCATCCTTTGGTGGAACTGCAGGATCTCCATCTTTTTCTGAATAATCACTGACGGCGGGAAGAACGCACCGAGGAACTCTGTTTGGAGATCAACCCATGTCCGGATGTTGGTGCAATCCAAAGCGGTGAACCACGACCGCGCCTGATCCCTAAGTGAGAAAGGGAACAGACGAAGCCGGATCACATCCTGAGAGACTCCATTCTGCTTGATGGTATCACACACATCCACGAACATCCTAAGGTGGGTGTACGGATCCTCCACTGCTCGGCCCCCGAATTGGTTCTGCTGAACCATCTGAATCAAGCCGGTCTTGAGTTCAAAGTTATTGGCGGTGATGCCAATAACAAATCCCTCATTCCCGGGCTATGGTCTGTACTTCTTGGCCATAGCATTGGGATCCTCATCGTCGGAATCCTCTCTCAGGGCTCTCTCTCTGTCTCTTCTTTCGGCCTCGCGCCTTTCTGCTTCCCTTTCCTCCAGGAGTTGCCTCGTGACATCCTTCATGTGGTTAACTTCATGGACCAGCAGTAGGGCATTCTCCGGAGTAATCAACGGCTGGTCGTTCTCAGTTCTCCCATCGGAGTGGCTCGGACTTTCCATGATGGTTTCAGTGGTTTGCTTGGCTTTTCCCTTCCTTTTTCTGACGGTGGCTTCGATTTCTGGGTCAAAAATCTCGAGTGCCTTGCCCTGGGCCCTTGTGTTCATAAAATTGCAAGAAAACAAAAGAAACAGAAAATCAGCAACTGTGTCGATCGACAGAGGGCCTGTCGATGGACACAAAGATTCCTGCTTCTGTTCCTGTCGGTCGAAACAGACGCAAAAATCAGAAAAAAATAGCAAAACAACAAAAAAGAAAAATCATCACCAAAAATCAAAATCAACACACAAAAAATGAAATTTAAAACTGAGAAACTTCAAAAACGAAAATAAAACAGGAAATAACAATAAAAAAATACAGCCTCAATCCATCAGATCAAAAATAAACTAATATTCAGATAAATCTGACAGTCCCCAGCAACGGCGCCAATTTGATAACTGCAGTAAAGCGGTTAAGCAAATAAATTTTTTACACCCGTAGGTGGTCGATCCCACAGAGACATTTGCAACGATAAATCCAAAGTACTAGCTATAATTAATAAATCATAGATGTTTGAGGAAATTGAAAAGGGGTTTTGCTTTGAAAATTAAAGATAACAATGCGAAAATTAAAGGGTTTTGAAAACAATTAAAGAAAAGCACAGATTCTAGGGTAGATAATCTAATCTTCAACATGCAATATCAATCAACTCAGCAATGGGGAAAACATAGATTTTTGTGGATTAAATTCCTTGGTCAGGCAATTAAATCCTAGATTATTAATTAGTGACTATCTCCTCTCGGTCTCAAGAACACCAAATTAATCAATCTCAATAATTATCTAATTATTCCTATGTAGGTTTCTTCCTTTTGAGACAGAAAACAAACACAATTAATTCTCTCTTCCTGTTAACAATTTTCATCTCTCGATCCATCAATTATTAACTATTAAACCTAGATCTCAATTCACCTCTCGGTCCTTCTTTTGATCTATATTATAAAATTAAATCAGAGAATTAAACCATGCTTCAAGAGTTGATATCAATTAGAAATGCATCAGAAAAGAAATCATAACCCTAGAACCTGTTTAGGGTTCTAGCCACAAATCATGACTAGAAAATAAAGAAACATATTATTAATTGACTTACAAATAAAATAGGAACCTTGAATGTCTTGTAAAAACTCCAAAGCTCAATTATTCCAAGTACAATAATGCATAAAAGATAGATAAGAAGTCCCCAATTTCGTGCCTAGGAGTTCATATTTATAGAGGGGGAAAAAAGACCTAATTTGAGTATTGGGTCAAAATAGCAAAAACTGCCAAAACAGGCCAAAAATAGCCTTCACGGACCTCTGTGTCGATCGACAGGCAGCCTGTCGATCGACACAGCCAACCAGTTTAAATCCGGGCTGAAGTTTGTGACGCTTCTGAAATTTTGACCTCTGTTTCGATCGACAGGGGGGATTTCGATCGACAGGAATCCTGTCGGTCGACAGAAATCCTGTCTCTCGACACAAATTCTCTTGTCTGCGCAGTCTCACGGTTTTGGCCATAACTTCCTCTCCCGAGCTCCGATTGACCCGATTCCAGTTGCGTTGGAGAGCTAACTCAAAGAATCATCCATTGCCATGCGCCAATAGCCCAAATTCTTCTTGTGGAAGAACTCTTCACTGCTACTCTTACACGTCACTGCTTTCGGAACGGTTTTCTCGTGGACTTAGGCCTAAAACCAGCAAAATTCACCCATCAAAGGCATAACACCCTCCAAAATAGACTCATGCACAATAATAACCAAAAACATATAATAAAACACTTGAAATAATGGAGAAAAATATAGATACGTGAGTATAAATATGAGCTTATCATTGCCACCAACACCTTCTCCACTGCCTGCTCCACATTTGACAGAAACTTATCAAATGGAGAGGAACTATCCGGTTGAGTCTCCCACTTTGCTTGTCTTTATCTCATCTTTTTGCTGCCCAAATAATCATCTTCCAATGTATCAAGTCGTTGATGCAACATCTAGGGGTGTAATCGAACCGAGTAGTGTTGTGCTCAAGTTTGACTCGTTTAATATCGAGTCGAGTTTCGAGCTATTTTATCGAACATTTTAAAGTTCACGAACTTTATCGAACCTTAATCGAGCCTAAGCAAACTTTCTTAATTTATAATATATTTAAAATATTCATCATTATTTTGAAAAAAAGTTATTTATTTGTAAATTAATACCATATTCATGCTGAAATAGTAAATTTTCTTATTATTAGAAAGATTTATCAATATTGTTACTCTTAAATTATAAAAATATTACTTTTATAAAATTAATTATTTTATATTTCTTACTATTTTTAGCTAACGAGCTTGCTCACGAGCTCACGAGTCGAATACTATGACGCTCAAGTTTGGTTCGTTTAATAAACGAGTTTCTCTAAACGAGCTTGAACGAGCTTTTATCGAGTTGAGATCCGAGTAGTTCACGAATAGTTTGGCTCATTTACAACCCTAGCAACATCTCCATCTCTAACCTCACCATCTTTCTAAAGTGAGATTTCAAAAACTTCATCATATACCTCATCTGAATTCTAGCATCATCATTTAATTCCCCATATTCTATTTTAGCCATTCTGCTCATGGAACGTCACGAAAAATTAGTGACACCTGTAGATCTCGTTGAGACATTTCCGAAAAGCACAACTAAACTGAAATCGGACATCTATAGCAAAATTTATGGCAAAAACAATTTTCTCTCTCTCTTTTCTTTTTTTTTCCTTTTTTTTAACAATTTTTTTCTCTTTTTTTGTATATTCTCTCTCTCTCTTTTTTAAATAAGAAAATTACCAAATTACTTGGTAATCAAGAAAGAAAATACGGATAAGGAAATATTTGAATAAGGTAATTACCAAATTACTTGGTAATGAAGAAGGAAAATATAGAAAAAGAAATATTTGAATAAGGTAATTACCAATTTACTTGGTAATCAAGAAGAAAAAATATAGATAAGGTAATAAAAGTTAAGGAAGGATTTGATACTATGGAAAGATTTGACTAGATATGGATGGAAAGATTTGAATAATTATAGTATGATATTAATAATTCAAATCTTTACTAATAAAAACCCTAAAATCACGACTTGAAGACACGAAAATATATGAATCAAGAACGACACAAAAGACACGAAAGGAAACAAGAGAAGACTCAATTTTTTTTTAAAAAAAAATTACACACTAAACACACGAAAATGAAAGACAATGAAGAGGAAAGACACGATCTGGATATTGATACCAAAATGATAAGGAAAAGAAAGACACAACCTGGCTCTGGGTACCAAAATGATATGATCCTCGCCGGAAGGTTTAGATTGCAGCCCAGGAACTCGAATGAAATGATTAAGATGCAATGCGGAAGCAAAGTGAAACACTTGATACGAAGGGGAAGATCCAACACCTTTGGATTTGAAAACCTACAAGTACCGTAGTCTAGAATAATTCTCCTACGACCCAAGATGCGAATTGATCCAACAACGAAGGATATAATCGAAGACGCCACAAACGGCTGCGGAATTCCGTTTGATAAGTCAATATTAAATTTCAAGGTACACCACAGAAATTCAAGAGCTTTCAGATAATTAGAGAATAAAACTCACAAATATTATTAAACTAAAAACTGAATCAAATTGTTCGATACAAGGCCTATATATAGGCAAATTCAAATCCTAATAAGGAAATCAAATCCAAATCTAATAAGGAAATCAAATCCTAAAAAACTAAGGAAATAAAAATATATCCAAAACATAGAATTCTAAATTACTTAAATAACTAACTACCAAATCTTATCAAGACAAATCAAATCTTCAATGATTCTTCTTGAAATATCTTGATAAATCTTGCCAACTTGATCTCCATCATCTACCGAGGAAGCAGTTCGAGCACCTCCAATACCGCTGAAGTGAACTATGCCAATGGAGGTTACAACAACAACTACCGAAGCAACAACCAAGGGTACAATTACAATGCTAAAAATCGTCCTGGTTTTTCTTATTTTAACCCTTATGCAGCTGAAAATCCTCCACCGGGGTTCAATATTGGAGTCGGGGGAGTGATTGTGGAGAAGAAAAGATTTGTGCTGGAGGAGACCCTTGACAAGTTCATCAAAAGCTCTGACAACAGATTTGGCAAGGTGGAAACTGAAGTGAAGGGGATGGCGACTCACTTGCAACACATGACGAAGCACCTCCAAATGCTTGACACGCAGTTGAGTCAGATTGCAACCACTTTGAGCAATCAACACAAGCCCGGTAAGCTTCCCAGCACCACTGAAGCCAATCCAGACAAGACAAAACAGGTCAACGCCGTTTCTTTAAGGTTTGGTACAAGGTACGATGGTCCGAGCATGCCCGAGGATGAGTTTGGGGCGAGGAGGACGAAAATCTCGCAGGAGATACCTTTGTATCGACCGACACAAAGTCTGTGTTGGTCGACACAGGAGGTCGACAAGATGGCAGATCGAGTGACATTAGAGATAGCACCTAGTCTCATCGACCCACTAGCGATAGTGGGTGATGACCCAGTTCATCGAGCATCCCCAAAGAAATCAAGTTCCTTTTAAGCTCCGGAACATACCTTACACCTCGAAGTACTCCTTTTGTATTATCGTGCATCTTTATCCTCACCGATCTCATTCTAACCACCTTAAATGACTTATTGTTACCCAGTAGAACACTGGAGTTCTCAACCTCCTCGAACCCCTCAAGCCACGTCTTATTAGGTGTCATATGGATTGTGCAACCTGAATCCAAGATCCACTCTCTCTCTGAGTTGTCCTTCAAAATCACCAGTGCCTCTCCAAAATCATATTCATAGTTCGAACTACATCATCTTGTTGCTCGTGGTTCTTCAACCTATCCGGGAAATCTCTTTTAATGTGTCCCTACTTCTGGCAGAGGTAGCACCTCACCTTCAACCTAGTTTTCGACCTAGACGTGGAGTTCCCCCTATTCTTATTCGAACTCCTCTTCTCGGGTCTCCTTTGAGCCACCAGGCCTTTTCCATTTGAGTTCTCGTGCTCCTCGTTCTTCTCATTTAGCTCATTCAAACTCAGGCAGATTGAACCTCATCCAGGGTTAATGATTCTCTTCTATAAAGTAAGGTTTTCTTGGAATTTGTAAAGCTCTTCGGTAGCGAACTCAACAACATCAACGCTTGATCCTCATCACCTATCGTC
Source organism: Plectranthus barbatus (assembly GCA_026898455.1). NCBI lineage: Eukaryota > Viridiplantae > Streptophyta > Magnoliopsida > Lamiales > Lamiaceae > Plectranthus > Plectranthus barbatus. The sequence continues at coordinate 408,595 of JAPKLW010000590.1, read as the reverse complement.
ACCTCAATATTTGCCAGATCAATGATTAATTTATTGAACTGATCTAGCTGCTCATTGATCGGTTTACCCTCTTGCATCTTAAATGAATATAGAGCTTGTTTAAGATAAAGTCAATTTACCAAGGATTTCGTCATGTATAGGGATGCAAGTTAGGTCCATATTTCCGTCGTCGTCTTCTTATTCAATACCTTTCTCAACACCATATCTCCGAGACTCGGAATAAGCGCATTGTGTGCCTTCGCCAATAGAATCGCTTAATCCATATAAGCCTGGATCGTTCCATGAATATTGTAAACAATTTCAATCGATAAACCCTAGGCATGCTCCTAATGAATTTAATGCAGTGGATATTCGAATTACCTTAACTCCATATGGTCTGAACCAATCTTTCGCGTTTGAATCCAATCCTTTGATTCCACAACGCAATTTGATTAAAACTGCGAAATAAGATATTAGAATAAAATCTAATTTCAAGATGTAATCAAATAGAAAAGAGAAGAAGAAGAATGGATGCTCTCCAGATCAGCTCTTCATATCTGTATCCCAATGTTGTTCAATCCTGCTACAGTGAGGATTCCACAGGACTGTGATTGTGCAGGACAGAGTCGAAAACTTCTCCTCCCACTAGCACAACTGGCGCCGCCCACTCTCACTCTCTCTATAGGGTTTCTGTATTTTGACTGATATGATTTGAGAGAGAGTGCCATCTATTTATAGATCTAGGGTTGAAACCCTAATGGGCTACTGAGCTCCTTTTCTGCATATTTATTTGGGCCAGACCTGGGACCTAATGCAAATAATAACGTGGGCCTATGAATTAATTAATTACCATGTCCACAACCCATGACACAATTAATTAATTAATATTAATTCTTTTTCACTACAGAATTAATACTGACCTACCCCTTTATTACCAAGTTATGAGAACAGGTTGCATTTTCTTGAGAATCCCCATATTTAAGGTTACTGGACATTCATTAAGTAATTGGAGCTTCTGACAAGCTTCCACAATTAATTAATTTCTTATTTTCCTGAGCAGTACCACTCAAACCTTATCACTCGTGCTTAAACTTAATCAGCCTGCAGGATTTAGCACGATGAACATTATTGAGCTCCTCAGGGAATGTCCCCATCCTATTACTCGGATATGGTAACCTAACTCCAAACTCAGAGTGTACTACACGAACTGATGTTACCCAAGATGCGGGTATACGAGCACGTTACTCAGGCTCTCCAACATGGCAAGCCAAAGCAACAGTCAACCCGTGCATACCCCTGAACCTTCGTTAGGGTTTGGACTCAATCAAGATCGAGGTCTTGTATTCTCTGATGTTAGACAGAAGAATACATCTTACTATGGTCCAATAAATACGCAACCGCACGTACCAGGATATCAAGTGATCAAGACAGATCATTTCTTTCCGACTATGTTGCAGCCTATACCGACAGACTTATCATCAATGTTGTCTCAGCTGTGATAATGTTTATATCTCACTAGGTCAGGTGATCATACAATCTTCTGTGATCTACAACACGCTGTATGATCGTCCCTATCGGTGAGATAAGAGGATACCATTATTACTCGCATGTAATTTTGTTTAACAGATAGGAAATAAAGTTGAATGTATACTCATCGTAATAAATGCTTTCTGTATACAAAACCCAACACCTCTCCCTTCAAGGCACCGTCCAAGCCTTGTTGTACGAACAATGCTTGCATCTTCAACCTCCACAATCCAAAATCGCTTGAACCTGTAAAACGATCCACCTCGAACTTGGCTGAACCCATCGCAATCGTTCTTCCAAGTTCACCATACTAATTTGTTGTGAAAAAGCGATTGCACACACACGAATAACAAACAAAAAATAAAGAAAATAATAATATATCACTACAAAAAACTCGCGATTTTGCGACAAAATTTTTCGGCGCTAAACACATTGAATTTCGTCGCTAAACAGGTTTTGCGACGGATTTGTGATGGATTTTTTCCGTGGCTAATTTATTGGCGACAGAATTTAACCCGCACAAGATTTTGCGACGGATTCGCGACGAAAAATTCCATCACTAAATTTTTTCCTTTAAAAAATATATTTTTTATTTTTATTTTGAACCGGTTCTTGACCGGTCCAACCATCCCGAACTGACGGTCCAACCTTAAAATTTTGTGGTTTACGTCCGCAAGGTTTCAAACTTGAGACCTCCTGCGTGCAAGATGGGTTTGTTACCGCTGAACCAAATGCACTTGTCATTTGCTAATTTATTTCTTTATATATATAGCAACATAATTGCGATGGAATTTTCTGTCTCAAAATTTCGCGATGGAAATAACGACAGAAAATTCCGTCGCTAATTTAAAAATTCATTCCGTCGCAATTTTGTCGCTAAATGGCGATCCATTTTTATTTCCGTCGCGATTTTAATATTTTTTTGTAGTGTATAGTGGTTCGAGCGTGAGCTTTACGTCCACTCTTCAAGCCTCACGGTGATGATTTTATTATGGTGGAGAGAATACAAAAAATAATGAACAACAATGAACTATGGGGAGTATGGGTATTTATAGGTAGAGATTCCTAGATACATAAGAAGAATTTACTCCGATATGGTAAAGATATTTCATGTACTAATCTATACATAAATAGATTAATACCTATTTAGATTTTATTTTGATATGGCTATATCTCGCCACTCTAGGGAACTAGATACACCATATTTTTTCCATATTCAGTACTTCTCGCAGTTCTCCAGTTATAGACCCCATAGTCCTGTCGACCTACAATCGACCTAGTCTTATCGACCAACATTTATATTGATCCCCAGTCTTAGTGACCCACTAGCAAACAACTTTTTGAGCTACATATTGATACTTACACTTCAAAATTAATTTGGTACTATTGGAAAAGAAATATTTAAAAGAAGATCTATAATTTGAGCATTACATGCATACTGCCAATGAATATGATTGAGTACTATCAAAATTTCTTTATAAATAGAAAATATGTAAGAGTGCAAATGTAGGGTATCTCAAAGTAAACTTTCGAAGAAAAATAATTATTTTCTTTTCATTTTGTGAAGAAGATAAATAATGCACTTTTTTTAAAAAAAAAAGGAAAAGATAAATAATGTACTTATTTAATTAATTTCGATCCCCACAATTGCGTGTAACATTTATATATAAAGAAAGAAAAAAAGAAAGACAATATCTACTCTTATTCATTTGACAAATGAATTAGCAGATCATTTGACTTTCATTTTGTGTGAATAATTCATTCATCAGTCTATTCATACATTTTGACTTGCGTAAAATATATTTACATAAAAATAAGCCACTAGTCTGGTTCTGGTACGGATCGAGTTACATAAGCCTGGAAAATGAACATCAGTAGGAAAAAGCAGTGTATTTGTGCATGAAACATGCCATTTCTTTTTCTGATTTGATATGCTCAACTTCAAGTATACAACAATGCATAAATAATATTCATGGGATTTCTTGATTACTATATATAGAATCCCAAACTCCAAATTAAGCATATATTATATATTCTACCGCAAAAGCAAGAACGGCCATGAGGTTTGGCGCGCTTTGGCAGATTATCTTCAGTTTGGTGTTGGCTGGATATATATTTATATGGATTATGCTTCCTACCAAAACCTACTACTCTTCATGGACTCCAGCACTAACTCAAAAGCTTGGTTCAACATACTTCCGGGAGCAAGGTAATATAAGTGTACAGTTTTTGCTCCTACTTATTAATTTTTTTTGTTTTTAACAATTTTGAGTTTATATGCAGGGACGAATCTTGTTTTATTTAGTTTCCCTATCATGCTCATCGCCGTTTTGGGATGCGTTTATCTGCATTTCAACAAGAAATCATCTTCGGATAGGTCTGCTCATTCCTTGATTCTTTCTATCCTTTTTAATTTTGATTTTCACTTTTTATATGCTAAAGGATTGAGCTCGTTGCAGCGGAGAGAGGCCTTATAGTAGTAGGATGAGGCGTCCAGCGTTGGTGATGGCGCCGATGGGAATCGTGAGCGCGGTGGAGCTTACATTTGCAGCCATGTTCGTAGTTCTTATGATCTGGTCCCTTGCAAATTACTTGTATGTCAGCTGGCGATACACAATGCGCATGTGGATGAATCCAGGAGAAAAACTGTAGGCATAAGATTTTTCGTTTTTTGTTGTTGTTGTTGATGTTGATGACACTGAGACATAACTAAGGAGCGGTCTGTTGTTTGAATTTGAAGGTGGCACGCCAAGTTTCGGAGCGTGTCTCTGAGGCTTGGATACATAGGGAACACATGCTGGGCCTTCCTGTTTTTCCCGGTGACTCGAGCATCATCGATCTTGCCTGTCCTCGGCCTAACATCGGAGTCCAGCATCAAGTACCACATCTGGCTAGGCCATCTCTCCAATGCCCTCTTTGCTGCCCATTCCGTTGGATTCATCATCTATTGGCTTGCAATGTCTCACGAAGCCTACCTGGTAGACTAGACACCAAGAATATTCTTGTTTTCTTTGATATATGGATTTTTTTACTAACATTTGGTTGGTGAGTGGAGCAGTACTTATGTGTCTAATGTTGCTGGAGTGATCGCATTTGTGGTGTCGTTGGGGATGTGGGTGACCAGCCTTGATCGCGTTAGGCGAAGAATGTTTGAAGTCTTCTTCTACTCCCACCATCTCTATTTTCTCTACATCTTCTTCTACATGCTTCATGTTGGCCCTGAATACCTCTGCATCATTCTTCCTGGGATCTTCCTCTTCCTAGTTGATCGTTACCTACGCTTCCTCCAGTCTAGACGTCGAACTAGACTTGTTTCGTCGCGCCTCTTACCTAATGCCACCATGGAAATGACCTTCGCCAAGAACCCATGTAAATATATCTCACTTTTTTTTCAAGATATGCTTTTTGTGATTACAGATGGCAATTCATCCAAACTTTTTTTTTTTTTTTTCTTTTTTGTTTCCTTTTAGGTCTGATTTACAATCCCACAAGCATGTTTCAAGATTCTCTGGGACATGTTTCTTGTATGCTGCAGCATCTTCATAGCAACCAGTGCTGTTTTCCTCTGGCAAAGGAGGGAGTTTACCGCACAAGATAAGCAAATCCAGAATGTTGATCTCACAACACCAACAACGTCGCCTTCTTCGTGGTTGAGCACTTCAGATAGAGAACTTGAGAGCCACCCTCACCAGTCCCTCATCCAATCCACAAACATGCATTTCGGATCACGGCCTGATATAAGGAGTGAGTGTTTTTTCCCAAATTATGTCTGCTTTTCCCTTCCCCTTATGGAAAAGAAATATGAAATGCTTATCATGTCAACTGCAGGGATACTTTTTGATCGCAAAGAATCAGATGTTGGTGTTCTGGTTTGTGGTCCCAAAAGTCTCCGGCACCAAGTTGCCAAGATATGTGCCTCTGGTTTAGCACAAAATCTCAATTTTGAGTCCATCAGCTTCAGCTGGTGAACCATGTACTATAATAGATCCAAAGTCTTCTGTAAAACATCAATGCTTATCATAAACTTCATGTCTACTTTTTTCTTGGTGGGTTTTATAAAGTCATAAACTTTTGTCAATGGAACTTTTAGGTACAAGATTTTCACTTGATGCCACTGACTACAATTACTGTTTGTATGTTCTCGATGATACAACAGTCAAAATTGAGACCAACCCCAATATTTTCACGCAAGAAAACAAAGTTGTTTTCAAATATTGATTCACAATTTGTCATATAGTGGTGGTTTCATCTGATATACCAAGAAATAGATACTTCTCTCAGAGGCAACAGCAGAGAGTATATATGTTGCTGGCTACTACTACTAATCTGCTACATGTTAAAAGGTTGGTCCTTTCATTGCTGCTGTTTTGTAGACACGCACATAATATATAAAGAACTCTTCCTGGAGAGAACTCTGACGGATAGAGAGAACAAAAAAAAAAAAAAAAGATTGATTTCATTAACATGGAAACGATGCTTCCTCAACTGATCAAGAAAATTAGAGTTGCAATAAAGATGCTGATTTTGGTGATTTTTCTGGGGTACATTATGATATGGATAATGATGCCCACAAACTTATTCTGGCTGCACTGGCTGCCAGATATCCATGCTAAGACAGATTCAACATACCTAGGCCAACAAGGTTCGATTTGAAACCGCCCCTTAGTTAGAAAGATTTCTCATGCATGCCTAATCTTCATTGGCAGCTACTGATGAACAATCTGTTTCGTAGGAGCTAACATTCTTCTATACACTCTTCCCATCTTGCTTATTGCTACACTGGGATGTCTGTATCTTCATTTGGAGAATTACAGTGATGATGCTGACAAGAGGTGTGATAAGACATTATAAAGTCACAGTATTAGAGATTATTTTTCTACACTAATGGTTCTCCATTTTGTTTGCAGAAGCAGAGAAGATCAGTATTTTGCCTCATGGAAACAACCTGCACTCCTGAGGGGCCCTCTCGGCATTGTCTCTTGGACAGAAGTATTCCTCGTGCTGATGTTTGTCATGCTCTTGGTTTGGTCGTTTTCTGCCTATGTGCATGGTATGTTCAAGAATATCACCAGGCAATCTGCTTCAAATATGGGAGAGATGGTGTAAGATGATCTATTCTTGTAACTCTTTATTACTACGTTGGCATCTGTCATGAATATAATCAACTAATAAGGAGTTTGGTTTAGAACAGGTGGGAGGCTAGGCTAGACAGTGTAGCTCTACTGCTTGGACTTGTAGGAAACATATGCTTGTCGTTCCTTTTCTTCCCAGTGAGCCGAGGATCACCAATCTTACGCCTCGTCGGACTAACCTCAGAATCCTCCATTAAGTACCACATTTGGCTTGGCCATACTGCTCTTATACTCTTCCTGGCGCATGATCTATGTTATGTTGTTTTCTGGGCTAATACACACCAGATCTCTCAGGTATACTGCTCTTCCACTCTTAACAGTTGCAAATCCGGTGAATATTCGACCATGTTTAGCAGTGACTTTGTGAGCTTGCAGATGCTGCAATGGAACACAACAGGAATTTCAAACGTGGCTGGAGAAGTAGCTCTGCTCTCTGGATTAGTCATGTGGATGGCGAGCGCGACTCCTGTTAGGCGGAAACTGTTCGAGCTGTTCTTCTACACACATCATTTGTACATAGTTTTTGTGATTTTCTTCGTCTTACATGTGGGATTCTCGTACTCCTGCATCATGCTGCCAGGATTCTACCTGTTCTTGATTGATCGCTTTCTCAGATTCTTACAATCTCAGAGAAAGATCCGCGTCATCTCTGCTCGTGTTTTGCCTTGCCAGGCTGTGGAACTGAGCTTCTCTAAAGATCCAAGTAAGCTAGAAAACTCATATTTGATCACTCAATAGCTATAGGTGAGCTGATATTTTTCACATTTTTGTGTGTTGTAGGGTTAAATTATACTCCATCAAGCATAGTGTTCGTGAATGTTTGGAGCATATCCAAGCTGCAGTGGCATCCATTCTCCGTAACCTCAAACAGTGGCATGGATCCTGACCACCTCAGCATTGTCATAAAAAGTGAAGGCAGCTGGTCTCAGAAGCTCTACGAGAAGCTTTCATCCGCTACTCCGATGGATCGTCTTCAAGTATCCGTGGAAGGGCCCTACATGCCTCCATCAACCTCATTTTTAAGGTTCGAGTGATGAAAGAAATACGGGTTTTCTTCCGCTTAACGAGGGTGGGGATTGACGTTGTAGTTTTTGCAGGCATGAGAAGCTGGTGTTGGTGAGTGGCGGGAGCGGCATAACTCCATTTATTTCCATAATCAGGGAACTCATTCTGTTATCAAACGCCCATGAGAAGACCCCACGAGTTCTCCTTGTGACTGCTTTCAAGACATGTGCAGAGCTCAGTATGCTGAATCTTGTGCTGCCACTTTCCGGGGCTCCTCACGACGTTTCTCGTCTGCATCTGCAAATTGAAGCTTACGTTACCAGGGATGCAGCAGCGTCATCAACAGACCTTCCCAAGGTCATTCGGTTCCAACGGAGGGATTCAGATGCAGGTGTTAGAGGGGCGAGCACATGGCTGTTGGTTGGAGCTATCATCTCATCATCCTTGCTCGTTTTCCTTGTCCTTGTTGGCCTTGTTAACCGATATTACGTAAACTCAAACACCAGCATAATGTCCATAATCAGCGCCATGGTTGTGTTGGCGTCGGTGGTGATTGTTGGATATGTAGGGAACAAGAAACAGAATAGTGAACAAGGCAGAGAGATGACACAGAGAGCAAACACGGAATTAGAAAGCGCTCCACAAGAGTCATTGAAGCATGCCACCACAGTTCATTATGGAGAAAGGCCTAATTTCAGGAGTAAGTTTGATCACATTATTATTATCATCGTTGCACAACTTTGAGCTAACGGAACATAATGATGCAGAAATACTATCCAAGTGTGAGGGGTCAAAGGTCGGTGTTTTCGTAAGCGGGCCGGAGAAGATGAGACATGATGTTGCTGCAATTTGTTCATCCCAAGGCCTGCATTTTGAATCTTTCAGCTTCAACTGGTAGATGACAAGTCTCATGTATATAAACACCTTATTCTAATGGACGACGATAAAAAGTAAGATGAGGGGTTGTAGGCAAACAAGAAAAACACATTTTCCTTCCAAAGGATGGATGTACAGAGCAAAACAGAAGAGGCCTGCCTGCGTTTAAAAACCAAACGGGGCCTTCCGAAACCAATAAAAATAATCAGCAAAATTAAATTTAGATGATGACTAATTGGCGGCTATAAAAGTTCAAACTTGCGTGAACTCCCCTCCCCCCCTACTACCTAACAACAGCCATCAACATTAAAACAAGCCATGCGCGTTTCTCTTCTTCGCTGCTGATGCCGCCATATGCTGCTGTGTTATCATCTATAGCTTTCTCTATCAGATAACAAAATGTCAAGTCAGATTTTGAATGCCTTCTTATCACCACCACCCCTCTCGCCCTGGCTCTGAGCCACATCTCCCACTCGGATATCTTCCTCATTATTATTGTTGTTGTTCATATTTTTCGACTCAAAATCATCACCAACTGTGTTGTGCCGAAACCGCCTCATGTTTCCAGTATCTTCATGATGCACCACACGATCACTCATCTCACCTCCATCATCACCACGCCTTCTATCGTCATAATTTGATTCTATTCTGCATTCCCGACCGCCACCGTTGCCGCCCCTGAAAGAAAACCCCCCAGGCCGAATGACTGGTCTAAAATACTCATCTGGCTTCAATCGCCCGGATGACCCAACACCATCAAACCTTTGAGTACGCCTAAACATTCTCACAGGTGATCGTCTCCTCCTCGTATGGTTATCTGCAAAATTACGATCTTCAACCCACCGGCAGTTTCGCTGAGGAGAGAATCGACCTCTTGATGGGGATACATAACCCTCCTCCCCATAATCAGATGTGAAACTGGGCTTTGAAAATGGCATCCTCATTCTCTCCATTCTAGCCTCAGACCTAAAATCAGGGGACCTGCTGAGCCTTCTAGCACACAAAATCCGTTCCCTCTGTGAACTTTGCCATGCCCTGGGTGGTGAACGTGTTCTAGACCTTGACCGAGATCTTCTACGGGGTAAGGACATATGCGTCTGTCTACCAGAACCAGGGGAGAAACTGCGTTCCCTTCTTGATATATAATGTGGCATGCGAACAGATGCACCAGCATCATCAGGCAAAGACTCAAAATCCTCCACAAAATCTCTACCACGATGCTGAGAATAATGACCTCTGCTTCTATAGTTGCCCACTCCCCGGGCTAGTGGTATTCTTCTGCCAACATCAAAATAGTCATCTCTCTCCACTGGTGACCTCCTCATGAGTGGCCTATGCAAGCCTTTTGACAGATAACTAGTTTGTCTGGGCTCATGATAGCCCACCACATCAATCTTGCTTGTAGATTCACCTGTTTTACTTCTTGGCCTGGTGTTGGTGCGACCCTCAGCTGCTTGATAATTTGTGTTATAGCGCCTTCTAGAACCCCAGGATGTCCACTGCTGAACTCCATCTCTTTCACCAGGAGCAGCAGATCTATACCTACCCAGACATCTATCAGGACTAAAATCTCTTTCAGGCCGAGGATACGAACCAGCAAAGCGACGTGACCTACAACATGATATTTGAAAGTAATTAAAAGCCATCAACAATTCTAGATAATGGACAATAAACCAGGAGAAGACTTGGTACCTGGTTTGTTGTACAAAGAAAATATGCTTCCCATCAGTAGCATCTGTAGATGACCGTCCTTCAATACGGGATTGAAGCTTTCCCTTGACAGACTTCGACGCATATTCATTTACCAGTGTCACCCTCAAATTCACCGCATTTTTGTGATCAAGCTGCTCTAATCTTTTCACATCATCATCTTCCTCCATAGGCATTTCCATGCACTGCTCAACTGTAGAGCCCGATCCAGCATTTGATACCTTTCCAGCCATCTCGTTATTGCTAGACTCAGCTTTAACAATGTGCTTCTTCGGAGCATGTTTAACTGCCCCACTCTTACTTTCGCATTCAGCAGATATTTTCAAGGACAAACTTCTTCGGGATCCATTAGAACCCTCAGAACCACCTTCCACTATCTCAGACCCAAGGTAGTCAGCAGCATCAGAACCATCTCCATTTCTTCCATCAGATTCATAATCAACACACTCATTTTCCATTTCATTATCCTCCCAGGAGTACAAAAACGAACCCCTCAGCTCCCCATCCTCATATGGAGAATCATACCCTTCCTGAAAACCAGTCAGGTCATCTCCATTAATAATGTCAGCATGGTTGTCCTGAGAAACGTCTGGGTCGCGTCGTCCATCAAGCGCAAATTCAACTCCTCCGACAGTAGTGGGTTCATCAGATTGTGCTCCAGCACTAAAACTCATGCAAGTGTCTACCAATGTAGTATTCTTCAATTTTCTATTAGAAAGAAGACTCTCTTCATCATGCTTGGTATCTGAGTACTGCTTACAATCAGCTACTGCAGAATTAGAAAGAAAACCTCCATCGATTTGTTTATTTGAATCAGTACTTGCGACAGGTTCAGCATCTAGAGTACAAGTGCCTGCAAGAAGAATATTAACTCATCGGAAGGAAGAGTATAATCAATTTATTATACCTAAATTGAAGGGTTAATAACTGATTTCCTATGAATTAATACCAGGTGATAAAGCCTTCTGGGGAACTTCTATATCTTCAGGCTTGATATCAATCGCAGATTCAGATGCAGCAGTGTAGTGGGCATTGACTTCATCAGCCTGTGTATTGCTTTCATCCAGAACGGCAGTTTTCTCACATTCAGTCATGTTACTTAAACAATCTCCATCCTGCATGATAGAAACAGTACCAGAAATAGCATTGATTGTTTCTTCGAATTTTAGCATTCCCGAACTGCAGCATAGCTTACTGAAAGCAGAACTACCAATGGTGGCATCAAAGGTAACTTGACTCAATCCTTTCAAGTCAGCATCACAAGTCGAAGCTTTAATTAAATTCTCATCATCAGGATCCTGTTTGCAAGCTTGATTTGATGTATCGCTACTAGGATGACAATAAATACTGGATGATGATTCCAGAAGATTTTCCTTGAGGTGAGGCAGCTCACTGCACATTCCATCCTCTGCCACTGATGTTGACTCCTCTTGTTCAACTTTTAGACTTGGTTTCTCATCAGTCGAGGCAATTTGGTTAGATGGCACATGATCTCCAAAATGCTTCTCCATCTCCTCCTTTATATGCCCGCTCCCATTGTCATTCCTCAAGGTATCACCAGCAACGGAGTCATCATTTGGTTCACCCCAAGCATCCATCAAAGTGTTCAAATCCCAATGCTTTCTGTCCACCTTCAGCACCATGCCATCCTCTGGGCTGGCAGATAAATTCTGACTAGCAATAGCCAAAGTGTTCTCTTGCGAGTCCACATTAGCTCCAGGGACATTAATGTTACCAAGAGAAACCACGGACTCATTATTCTTTAAACATTGTTGAGACAATGTGGCAGAACCTGATTCATCTGTGTTCTTTGGAATTGAAGAGTCTTCTGGAAGGACATCCTTTTTATCTGCATCATCAAAGTGATGGTCCATGCTAGCAGCCGCTGCAAGAAGTTCAATGCCAAAGAAATCCCCTGCACCATTAGAGTCACTCTTATTCAATTACATAGATATACATCACCAATGCCGTAATTGATACATCTAACTTTAGTAGATTCACCAATGCCTCTTAAATGCAAGTTGGGACCTCTAACCTGAGGAACAGCTAGGGTATTGAAGTCGAAAGCCATCATTCAAAAGCGGCGAAGAAGAGCGTGTTTTTGAGGGGGCAGAAGACGATGCCCAGGTATGAGGTGATGGAGACTGAAGTAAATGCCTCCTTTTTTTGAGCGGAACATTTTCTGACTTACCAGAAGCTTCTCGTCCAGGAATAACATCACCGAACTGCCACATTAATACAAAAGAATGTTTAGGTTTACAAGCATAAATATAAGTAATCAATTTATTGCAACATACCCTGTCAGAATCAGATCCAGAGAAATCTCCAACTCTTTTGGGACTAATAGAATTCCCCGATTTGATACTACTGTTCAAGCTCCTGGCCACTGATTTCTTTGATCGCCGTCCTTTTTTCACTGGTTTCCAACTTAGTTCTGGATTGGTGGAGCTCATCACTTTAAGACCCACACTGCTTAGCATTATTTCGCAGATATGGGCTATATCCCATCAACAAGGAATCCACGAAAGGATTTCCAAAACTCCACCCACTTACCTCTTTGATTGAACAAACTTATTTTCAGAGTAATTGATCAACAGCACGAGCAAGTCTGCCAGCCAAAATTGAAAGCTCAGGAGGCCGAAAGTGGGTGCACAAAAACTTTTTAAATACACAACTCGGAGAAGGAACAAAAATAGGATATTGTGTTCTCGACAAATTTTATATGAGCTCAAGAGATGCAACAACAATAATATGCCACCCAGGAAACTCCACCCTCCTTGATACTAGGAGAGCTTCACAAAATGCAACTAACACATCAAGGCCACTACTTAGTAAAACAAACATTATCTTGGTAGAAATTAAAGCAATAGGTAAATCTGAATACGAGCATCCAAAAAAAATCAGTTTCCCCTCATAATAATTATCCCTGAAATATTTCACTAATAAAACAAAGATCTCACCATTTGTCGTAAAATATCCTCCGCAAACATAAACCAACTGTCTGTTGGAAAAAGAAGAAAAAGGAACTGCATTAGAACAGAGTTCAGAAATAAAGCACAAGATGTCTTCGATCAAAAGACCAAATTGAACCACACAGTTTGATAGAATAAATGAGCATACGGATGACCACATCAATTTTACACTTTCTTTTAATTGGCGATCGATGTTCCTGCTGTATAGCTCCTATGATATATTACATAGAAGGCTAATAACAACATGGAATGACGAAAGAGCACAGATCTTTCACTTCGGATCAATTTCAATGCAGATCAAAAGTAGCATATCAAGAAATTTGGGTTAACCATTAAAACATGACGACAAAAATGGCATAATGGCCCCTCATCCAACAGATTTGATATATGGCACCAAATGGGGCTTTAGCATCAGAATCTTCAAACCATCTGCAGTGGCCCATTGATGATGAACCCACCAACATTAAATTAATCTAAATCAATACTCATAAGAAGTATAGCAGCATTTGTTATGTTTGAGATCTAAGGGACGTGACACGCAAGAAAAGGATAAAGGAAATCTATATTTCTGCAGCAAGTTTTTGTGATTTTGAGAAAACATCCGGTGTACATCAATCTTCGATCGGAAGTCCTTTTTCTAAGAAACTTGCAAAACTTTTGTCATTCAGAATACCAAACCACACAACAATATTGCGGCAGTCCATCAAACGACACCAGTTCATCCATGGTTAATTTAAAAACATCTAGAACCAGATCTCGATCTCAGGCAGACTTTCATGCGATGAATTACGCATTTGACCAGATACCATCAATCTCTTAACCGAGAAACGGGGCAACATGTGAAGATCGATCGTCGAAGTCAACAAGTACACACAAGTTCTTCAATCCAAATTTAATTAAGTGGGAGCTTCTTTCACTCAACCAAACAAAGACTTTTCCGGAAAAAAAATCATCAGATTCAGATCTTGAAATCTTGGATCTTGAACTCAAAACAGATGAGGAAACCCTAGAGTGCCTGTCGGACACCACGGATCTTGATACAGAAAAGCAGATTCCTCGTGCGAACAGTGAAGGCAACAACAGAAAAACAACCAAGGCACAAATCACGCAGATTATCAAAAAACTTAGGGTTTCATATACCTGTGTATAAACGGCCCAAAACTTCCAAATTCCCTCGCTCAAAACGCTAGAGGGTTCCGCTTAACCTTCCTCCGATGGTTCAAATCCCACAATAACTCCCGCGTACGCATAAAAACTCCACTGAAATCTTGGGAAGAATTCACCCGCTACAAGTTATATTCACCCAGACTAGAACGAATGCGCAGCCGCCGCCGCCGCAACAGCGTCAATTAGATCACGAGTCCCGGTGAGCGTGGTCCGTCGGATCTTCAAAGCCGGGACGAGTGACGGCCGTCCGATGATACACCGTAGCTTCTGGAATATTTATTTCGCCTTTCTTAAAAGAGGGGAGAAGAAGAAAAGCGTAGATGATGAACATCGGAGGAGTTATTGCATCGTACTGACCACCAATTTATGCTTTCCACTATGACGATACTACCCCCTGATAATCCCTCAAATACCCGAAATACCCCTGTATGCCCTAGTCCTGTGTCCGCTTCGTCGGGTAATAATACTAATTCGGATGACTTCATTCCAAATCCCCCCCCCCCCCCCCCCATTCAGATCTAACCCTTATTATTTTTATTTTAATATAACATTAATTAAAGATTAATTAAATAGCTATGATCCTATCAAATAAATCATTCCTTAAATAGCTATTTCCCTACAAAGGAATTATGAAATTTTGTTAGTGATATTGAAATAGTAGTCGCTGAAATTTATGACATTAAATTTTTTTTGGAAAAAGTTGCACAATACAATTATATCTTGGCATTTATTTCGATTAACTAAACTTAAAGAGGAAACGAGAATCCTTCGAATAATAAATTACTCTTTTGTTTCCTATAATAAATATATCCTGTACTCCATATGGAAAATAATAACATTATTATTTTTGCACGGTCCCAATTTTTTTTTAATTTTTTTTTTCGGACAACTCTTGGTGCGATAATATTTCTTTTTTTCACTTTGTGATGTTCAATTCCTAAATAATAGCATCAACACCGTATTTCAAGCCAACATCTCATAAACATCTTCAAATATTTAAGAATGAGAGAAGGATAAATCTTTTAACAAAAAACCTTCGTGATTGCATAAGAGATTTTTTTTTATTAATACATCATAATTGTATTGGAGTTTTGGAAATAAAAGAGAGTAATATATATATATATATAGGGTGCGATCCGGTGAGAATTTCTCTTACCATGAGAATATAAGAATTAATCATCCTTATTAATTTTGATGAATATACACTTAGTATATTACTATAATTTTCGGTCATTTTATCTCAAAAACCTGTATGATAGGATATTTTTGTCATTTTGTACTCATTTAAGATTATGTTTGAATATTCAACCTTCACATGCATTATATATCTAACAAACATGCATTATATGCATAAGAAACATATATTATATAAAAACATGCATTATATACGTAACATTATTATATACATAACAAACATCATCATGCATTATAATATGATATTACTCTTATTTTAGAACAATATTACTATAATTATACGGTATGACTTCCTGCATTATATATAATATTACTTTTATTTTAGAGAAAAATTATATTACTTTTATTATAATGCATATGTTATTACTGTATAATTAAATAGCAAGTGCAAATATAATGATGAATGATGATTTCGCTAAAAAAAAATATGTTGCATTTTATCTATCATATTCTGCATTATATACTATAACTCCATGCATTATATTGTGCAATTGCATTCATTATATAAGAACTTATGTACTGTTACGAGAATTATGCATATAATTACTAATTTTTATTTTTACGATGATTTTTTAATCAAAATTGTAGTGTATTACTTTTATTTTAGAGCAAGATTATTTTACTTTCATTATAATACATAAGTTATTTGATTTGTGCATGAGATTAATAATTTTCATTAGTTACATAGTTTACTCTCATTAAACATGTGCAATAGAGATTAGTTTTAAAATAATAAAATCATATTATTTTGGTACATTAAAAAATAATTTTAAATTAAAAAAATTATGATATTTATAGTTTTAAGAGAGAGAGAGAAATTGAACTATATGCACTAAATATATGATATTCATATCAAAATTGATATGAAAAATATCTTAATTAATATAGAAAATTATAAAAAAGGAAAATTCTCTAATCTTTAAGATTGAAACATATCTATTATTAATTTTCTCAAAGATTCTTGTCATATATAAATTTTTATTCATGCATCAAAATCATTGTTAGAATGAATATTTGAATGTTTATCGTGTGAACTTCATTTTTAAGTTGTATCCGTGGACCGCATTATTTTGACTTCAACATGCATTATATACGTAGCAAACATTCATTATATATCTAACAAACATGCATTATATAATATAATAATATACATTAATATAATATAACAAAAAAAATACATAATTAAAAATAAGTAATGTATGATCAACTTTTATAACAACTATAATATTTTCTACAGTATAACAAAGATAATGAATTTTAATTTTTTTGTTGATCTCGCAGGAAAAACATATTGCATTTTATCTATCATATTCTGCATTATATAATATAACTTCATGCATTATATTGTGCAACTTCATTCATTATATAAGAATTTGTGTACTGTTACGAGAATTATGCATATAATCACTAATTTTCATTTTTTATGATGATTTTTAAATCGAAACATGTGCAAAAGGAATTTTGTTTGAAAGATAATTAAATTACCTTTAATTTAATATATGATACATGAAAAAATAATCTAAATCGAATGAGATATAATCATTTAAAGATTTAGAATGATTTTAGAGGAGAGAGAAAAAATATTACAAAATTACCATTCAATGCATGTTTTACTACACTATACTGTAGACAAAATTTATTTAGTCTTGAGCATTGGATCATCAATTTGGATGTCTAAGATTGATTCTTATATTTTCATGATAATGAGAGTTCTCATATGATCACTCCTCTATAAATATATATATAGAGAGAGAGTGAGAGAGGGGAGAGGGAGAGAGATGAGATCAAATAATAATAAATAAGTATATTAAAAATAAGAATGATGATTTTAGCTTTCGATTCCAATGGTCAACATAAGTTTAATATTTTTTTAGTTTGGTTTGCATTCGATTGTAATATTTTAATAAATTTGTTCATTATTTAATGTAATTATGTTCATTACGATTATATAAAAGAACTATTGTTGTATTTTTCTGAACAATTTTTCTTTAATAGTTATATTTATTCCAAACAATGATACAACAATGAGTAAACGATGAACATAAATGTGTCATACTAGTATTTTAGAGTGCGTGTATATTACAAACTTTTATTAATATAACAAAATCTAAAGCAAATTGACTAAAATTTCAAATTTAGAAAATTGTATTCAGCAAAACGACAATGAACCAATATTCCAAAACTAATGACACAAATTTGAAACAATGATAAACTTAGAGAAAATATCATGCAAATGGATACTAATGAACAATAATACTGCATTCTATATATGATTACACAGATCTGAAATAATTATGAACTTCGAGACACACGATAAAAAGAAAAAATAATGAAATTTCAGCCCTACATGATAAAATCATGCTTAAAAAATAACAAAAAATTATATTGTCGGCGTTTTACGATGATCATGTGCTAGCACTTGAGGAAGTTCTTGTAGGCCTGCAAGTTATCGAAGCGGCGGACCACGAACCACACAGTGGAGATGGGGAATCGATGTGCTGGGTGACAGCGGAGAAACACAAATTAGGGTGTCAGACATGGGTGTGGTAGCAAGCAGCGTTATCTGGGGTTGAGCATAAGAGTGGCGGTACGACTGCTTACATGTGTCGATCGTGGAGGGGGTTTCGTTTACTCTTTGGAGGAGGGATGATTTGGAATGATCAGGGGACAGTTTTTGTTTAATTCATGTTGAGCAGGAATCGAAGAAATAAAAAAGAAATTTAAAAGATATGTTTAATATTTGATTTAGCATGAAATTATGTAACTACCCAATATATAAAATATAAAAAAAACTGTCATAGTAATTTCTTCCTATAAATCCTTTCAATTAAATAAATAAAATAATTACCTGTCAAATTTTTTTCATTCAGCCATCAAAAATAGAAAATAGTAATATCTCGAATTTAATTGAGCCGAATTATGCTTAATTAAATAAAGGTTTAAATTACAATTAATGTTTAATTGCTTGTGAGTCCAGAAATTGACATCCGATGTTGCATGCAAGTTTGTTTCATGCAAGCAAAGTGCCTATGGGTATGTTTTGAGAAACACTAAGTGGTTATGCATACACATTTTATGTAAGAAGCTCGAGCGCGACGAATTACTTTTACTAGTAAAAATGTATCACAATTAAATTAACAACCCGCACCCAAATACTCCATTTCTTTCACCGATGACATTTATCGTCTCTCTTTTCTATATCACTTGCTTTCTGTAATATAAAGTTCTTAATTTCTTCTCACACGTGTTTTAGATATGATAAACATTTTGTAACATTAGGAAACTGGTGTGCAAAATATGCGGTTTTGTGCAAGTGTACACTATCAAGTAATATCTAGAAATATTCCAGAGTCGAATCCCACAGGGAATGCGTTATTATGTAGAATCTTGCACACATTAACATGCAACATGGTTTGAAATAATGATGGTTGAAGTGATCATTTTGCAGAAATGGTAAATTAACATAAACAGAACAATTACAAGTAAATTAACAGAAAATAGACAAACAAGTTAATAAGATCTAAAAGGCAACTCAGGTTGTAGACTGTCCATGTTGTAGCATTGATCTAGCATATTCTAAAGCAAAACCTCAAATGTAATCTAACAGTTTTTCCAAACATTAGAACTGCTTAGTTAACCATCCATTCACGTATTCCTATGCTAAATAGAATGATATCCAGCTCAAGACAAAATAAGTTCATTAAGAACAACATTTCCATACATTTTCCAATGGCAAGAATCGATTCAAAATAGGGTTGTTGGTCCCGAAATTAGAGAATATGATACGCAGTGGAAAGTAAGTTTGATTTGCACTTGTTCTCCGAAACTGATTCAAACTCAGTTTTGGGTTACTTAAAGTAAGTTAAGCTCAGAAAGTCCTTAAGTAAGTTTCACAAGTATACACTTCAATACTTAGCCAAGTATTGAAGGTTTTAAAAGCAAGTTTGATGAAACTTAAAGAAAACAGATAAAAGACACAGGATATTATAGTAGTTTGGACTAAAAAAATCCTACGTCCACTCTTCCAAACTTAATCGAGAATCTACTAAGTATGATACAAGCCTCCTTACGATCTATAAATAGCATGTCGGTACTCTGTCCTTCGGTATGTTGTCGTCACTCGCCTAGGAACTCCTTGCTGACTTAGTCTTCAGGTTGAAGTGAGGACGCACCTCGCAGCCTTCTTCCTGGTAAGGTTTAATGTTTACTTGTTCTTCCTAGAACTGAGTTTGGTGGCTAGACGCCTGTGAGAATCAGTGTTCCAGACTAGATCACTGACTGCTATGAATATTACTTAGAAAAGTAATATTCACCAAGATGATAGCTTAAACTTTAAGCTTAGCCTCGTGCTTTAAACCACGTAGCACAAATAGATTAACTTGAGTTAAAAACTCAAGTCTCGTATTAAGAACACGGAGTATCAGAGAACTTTTCAGAAGAAAGTTTGGCAGAGTTTAGGCTTATCTTAGCTTGAGAGTTCGTAACTTTTTTTTGGTTGAGATGTAGACCTATTTATAGATGCATCCTTGAATGTTTGAAATTCTGCCCGTTAGACTCAAGATTCCAGTCGTTGGAGACAAGAAGAATGATATCCAATCACAACCATTCTTTGGTAGGTCTGCTCTGCTCTGCTCTAAAAAGGTGTACTTGCCTTGTACTTTCTACCTACTATTGTGAGACTTAGTTTCAGTTCGAGGAATCCAAGTATGGGACATCCTTGTATTGACTTTTACTTAGCATTCACTCCACTTTAAGTTTGACTTCGATCGGTTCGTCTTGTGTTCAGCATGCTCTTGAAGTGAGCCTTCCTACTGACTTTCCAAGACTCAGTATGGGCACCTCTCATACTGACTTCTCATAAGTCAGTATGGTAGCTTCTCTACTGAGTACCTAAACTCGGTATAGGCCTTGTCCATACTTAGTGAAACTAAGTTTCACGCACAAACACTTCTTCAAACCTCGACCATCTTCTTTGCTCCATCTCAGCACCTAAGTTCTATTACAACTCAAATATTCCTATACATGGATTACATTATAGAACTCCAGAATCTTAGTGCTAAAGTAAGTTTTGACATATCAAAACATCAAATTAAGGAGGGAACTAAAACTTAATTCCTAACAAGGGCTCTATCCTAAACATACTCTTCCAAGCATGAACAAAAATATATCTAAACTAAGTTGGCCATGCAAAGCAAGATAAGATTGATAAACACCCAATTTTGATTGAGTAGCAATAGATCAACAAAACACTGCACTAAGCTTAAGCAAAGAGGTCAACAACCCAAGTCTATAAGGTTTAGCTCATGTCTAAAAGTAGATAGCAAACTACTAAAGATTCTTTACAAATAAACATAATAACAAAGTTAATCAGCTGAAATGTCAATGGAAATAGCCATAAGGATGAATAGCTCTCTTTACTGCTTCTCAGCTCTCCTCCCCTGTAATCTCTGTGTATCCTCACATATATGACTCTCTCGGTGTATCCTTGAAAGTGTGCTCTCTGCCCTTTATATATGCGGCTCTTCCTTCAAGAAAACATCCTTCTAGGTTTCCTCATTTATCTTTGTGTTGCCTTAATTATCCCTGCTGATGTGGCAACAGTCCCAAACACTTTAATTCCCCCAGCTCAGCTCAACTTTTAATCATCCATGTCAGCTATGCACAGGTAACCCATTTAAGATATCAGTTTCTCTCTCCCAATTTTTCTCTCTCTTGCCGATAAACTTGCTACAACATGCTTCAACATCTTTCACTTTCCTTTGGGAATTTCACTCAATGTTCACCTGTATTATTTTATTTTATGAACATCTAGACAAAAAAAGAACTAAATTGCAAACACTATTTACACAAAGACCACTCATGCATAAATATGCTTATTAAGACCTAATTAGACTCAAATAGATTTGAATTTATTGAAATAGAGACATGCATATAACTCTCCTAAGGGAGTTATCGCACCCCAACCTTAAAGCCTTACTCATCCTCGAGTAAAATCTCACAAAATCAACAAACGATGCTTAATGGTAGCTCTGTGCTTTCAGCATGGACTCATTTAATTCACAACATAATGGAGATTAGTTGTAACCACCCACCATGAGCATAACAACACCTTATCTCATCATACTTCTTAATGGTTTAGCAACTAAATTCCTCTAGCTCATATAATCCAACCTTCATGAGACTTATTCAAGAGTATACATGAAATAAGCTAAATAAGAATCTCACACATTTCAAAGCACAAACCATTGTGATCATCAAACCTACTTTTTCTTTTCTTCACATTGGATTACATGGAAAACTCTCCACTAATGGTGTTCTCGAATCCAAAAAATCAAAAGGATTTTTCATCTTGTAATGATTAGCTAGGGTCAAGGTTGGATAATATGGATAAAGTGACTAAATTATGAGCATTCTCAAGACTTCTACACCAATCTTTCCTTTATAGTTTTCACCTAGAATAGTGCCTCACAAATCCCTCTCAAGTCCTTTATTGCCCTATTTTTTTATTTTTTTTTCACGTGCTAACTACATGCTATAGCATCCTTCATTTTTTTAAATATTCTATGTCCAATCATAGAATGTTTTCCGTTTATGATTAATTAACTAATTAGTTCAACTAATAATTAATTAATATTACTAAATAATCTCATTTATTGTACGGTTTTGTTGTAATTACATGTTCAATTTTTTAAATATTCTATGTAGAATTATAGAATATTTTTCGTTTATGATTAATAATCAATTAGTTCAACTAATAACTGATTAATGTAAGTAAACCATTCTATTTATAGTGTGTGGTTTCATTTAATATATATCGAGATATATTTTGGCCAAATGTAACTTGGCCCCAACAACAGTCCTTTTATTTAGGAAAGTAGAAACTCGTTTCTTAAGAAATAAATTAATTTTTCAAGCTGAGTGTGGTGGCGGTTATTGTGAAAAGTTAGTTTTTTTACAAAAAAATGTATTGTTAGAATTTCACAAGAGAGATACATGTAATAAAGATTTGATTTTAAGCTGATTTTTTTTTTAAATCAAAGATCTATAAAGTATTTTCAGGTGATTTATGAGTGTAAGCGTAGTTTCATTGAAGTGAATGGATTAACCTTCAATTACTACAAATTATAGAGTAGGAGGATCAACTCCGAAATGAGAGATCACATGAGTGGACGAACCAGCTTCGGAAAGAGAGATCGTCATAGTGGATAAACTTACTCTGAAATGAGATATCATCGAAGCTGGTCCGCCCACTTCGATAAGATCCTCTTTTTGAATGTAGACTTTATATTACCAAAAGGAGAACACATCTTTTTGAGAAAAAGACCAAGAAGTTTTACACAATAAAATAAATTTATTGTTGGATTCATTTTATGAGAGATGATTGTAGTTATATAAAATAATAAAGTGAGAAGAAAACAAAGCTCAATAGATAAATTAAACAAACTCAAGTATAGTTCATAAAAACCGATACATGGTAAATAAATTTAAACATATATTATTCGAACTCGATTCATTCATAGTTCTATAAAATATTGTATTAGTTAGCTTATAGGATTGGAAAAGGAATGTGCATGCTGACGGCTACTTGTTGAATAGCTTTCACAAAATTATCTACCAAAAGAAAATACAAACATGAAATGTGTTTAACATCATTTATGTATTCATCTAAAAATGAATAACTGCATGTGAGATGTCCATAAAGAAACTCAAGAATGATAGGGTTTTCCACAAAACGTAAATGACTTTATTGATGAATATAAATAGAGTACAAAAAGATATGCAAATATCTAAAAAATATGAAAATACAAGAAATCCTAGATACTAGAATATCTAAGATAATATTCTATCATCCCCCCTCTAGCAAATGCGTCGGAATAGAGGAGACGCAAAGCTTGCGACGAAAAAACTCATATAACGGACGAGGCAGCGCCTTGGTGAAGACATCAGCTATCTGATGCTCGGTTGGGACATGTTCAGTGCATAGGCTCCCGTCTTGAACAAGCTCTCGGACGAAGTGGTAGTCTATGTTGATGTGCTTCGCTCGCTTATGAGCAATTGGATTTTGCGTGAGGAATATAGAACTTTTATTGTCACATAACAGCCTAGGAGTGCCGTGTAGTGGGACGCGAAGTTCACGAAGGAGCGAGGTGATCCAAATGACCTCGGCGGCTGTATTCGCCATGGCGCGATACTCAGACTCACAGCTGGATCGCGCCACGGTGGGTTGTTTCTTAGCGCTCCAGGAAACTAAATTTCCAGCCAGAAAGATGGCATAGCCATATGTAGAGCGGCGAGTCTCAATGCAATGTGCCCAGTCTGCGTCCGAATAAGCTACAAGATCACATGCAGCGGGGCGAGTAAAAAGAAGACCATGAGATAGAGTACCCTTCACATAACGCAATATTCGTTTCACAGCCTGGAAGTGCTTGTCGGTCGGAGCCTTTAGAAATTGATTGGCGAGATTAACTGCGAAGGAGATATCCGGACGAGTTATAATAAGATATTGAAGGGCCCCGACAAGAGAGCGGTAGTGAGTAATATCGGCGAATGGTTCGCCAGAGTGAGGAAGCAATACACCCGCCGATAATGGAGTAGCGACGACAGTATATGTGACTTCCAAGCCTAAGAAGTAAGTGAGACGACCCATATCCTTGATGGCAAATTCAGAGTGCATGCGAGTTATAAATAACGAAATGTGATGTGAGCTGTTGCCGGTGAGGATGATGTCGTCTACATAGACGAGGAGATAAAGCAGAGTAGTCCCATTCGAATAAATAAGTAGAGAAGTGTCGGTTATACTGCATATAAAACCCAAAGATAGGAGAAAGGAACTGAGACGTTGAAACCAAGCACTGGGGGCTTGCTTAAGTCCATAAAATGCCTTTTTGAGATGACAGACGTGATTGGAGAAGCGTGGATCGGCAAACCCCGGTGGTTGATCCATATAAACAGGCGTCGATAGTATGCCGTTGAGAAAGGCATTTTTTACATCGAGCTGGTGCAAAGTCTATCCAGATGCGACCGCAAGTGAGAGAACAATGCGAACCAAAGAGGCTTTGACAACGGGACTGAATGTGTGTGAGAAGTCAAGTCCCGGTACCTGAGAGAAACCTTGTGCAACAAGGCGAGCTTTGTGATGCTCAATAGTGTCGTCCGATCGAAACTTCGTCCGAAAAACCCACTTAGAACCAACAATATTAGTATCCGAAGGTCGCGGCACTAGATCCCAAGTATGATTCTTTTGTAAAGCTTCCATTTCTTCGGACATGGCGTCGAGCCAAACTGGATGCTTGGCCGCTGACTTATATCCCTTAGGTTCAGAACAAGTAACGAGAGCATTATGTAGATTTGTAGCAGCATAGTAAGCGAGATGACGCGACTTGAAGATTCCGGTGCGAGCTCGAGTAATCATATGATCTCCGGGCGGAGTAGGAGGCGGAGCTTGCGGCGCTGAAGGTGGAGAAGGCGTGGGAGAAGGCGACGGTGCAGGAGCAGGCGGGTGATCTTTCGGGCATAAAGTGCAGGGATGATTAATGACCGGCGGCTGAGGCTGCGCCGGCGCAGATGGTGCAGGCACCAAGAAATCCATAGCAGCGGCTGCAGGTGGCTCAATAAAACCGGAGATGTCGAGCTTAGAAATAGGAGTTGCATTCGAGTTAGAAACCAGAGGGAAGTGAAGCTCATCAAAGCGGGCGTGGCGTGTAGTGTAAATCCGTGAAGTAGAGGGATCAAAACAACGAAAGCCCTTGTGACTGGCAGAATAGCCGATGAATATACACGGGATGCTGCGAGGAGAAAACTTGTGCGCCACGTAGTCACGAAGACACGGATAAACTGGGCAACCAAATGGATGAAATAAACCATAATTCGGATGCACACCAAATAGAGTCTGAAAAGGCGACGATCCTTGAAGAATGGAGGATGGAAATCGATTTATAATAAATGTTGCTGTAGAAAAAGCTTCAACATAGTAAGCGGCAGTCGATATTGAAATAGTAAAGATAACCTGGTCTCGGTAATGTGTCGATGTTTGTGTTCTGCACGGCCATTTTGAGAAGGGGTGTAAGGGCAGGATTGAAGATGTTGAATGCCTTTTATTGAAAAGAAATCTTGAACCGCCCTGTTTGTAAATTTAGTACCCCCATCACTTTGGAAAACTTTGATCGATCGGGAGAACAGATTCTCAACTAGCGTCGCAAATTTCTGCAAAATGGAGAAGAAATCAAATTTCCTGACCAATGGATATAGCCAGGTGAAGCGACTATAGTCGTCTACAAATTGATGGGTTTTGTATACTGAAAGCATTTATTACAATGTGTATACAACGGTTTATTTCTCCTATCTGTTAACAATCGTACATGTATGAACAATGGTATCCTCTTGTCTCACCGATAGGGACGATCATACAGCGTGTTGTAGATCGCAGAAGACAGTATGATCACTTGACCTAGTCAGACATAAACATAATCACAGCCGAGACAGCGTATGAGGATACGTCTGTCCGGATGGCTGCGGTATTGTCGGAATAAGTAGTCTGTCTTGGTTACTTGACATGCTGGTACGCAGAGGTGGCGTATTGATGGACCGCAGTGAGATATATTCGTCTGTCTGACATCAGCGAATAAAAAATCTCGTTATATTGATTGAGTCCAAACCCTAATGAAGGTTCAGGGGTTTGCACGGGTTGACTGTTGCTTTGACTTGCCATGGTGGAGAGCCAACACAGCGCGCTCGTATATCCGCATCTTGGGTAACAGCAGTTTGTGTAGTACCGCCTGATACTAAACTTAGGTAACCATATCCGAGTAATAGGATGGGGACATTCCCTGAGGAGCTCAATAACATTCATCGTGCTAAAGTCCTGCAGGCTGATTAAGTTCAGGCACGAGTGATAAGGTTTGAGTGGTACTACTCAGGAATTATAAGATATTAATTAATTGTAGTTAGAGCTTGTCAGAGGCTCCGATTAATTAATGGATGTCTGGTAACCTTAAATATGGGGATTCTTAATTAATGCAACCCGTTCTCACAACGTGGTAATAAAGGGTAGGTCAGTATTAATTCTGTGGTGAAAAAGAATTAATATTAATTAATTAATTGTGTCCTGGGTTGTGGACATGAGAATTAATTAATTTATAGTCCCACTTTATTATTTGCATTAGGTCCCAGGTCTGGCCCAAATAAGTGTGCTGAATTGAGCCCAGGAGCCCATCAGGGTTTACAACCCTAGGTCTATAAATAGACAGCTCTCTCTCATAAGTTAAAAAAAAAGAGTTGAAAAACCCTAAACCTAGAGAGAGAGAGAGTGGGGGCGCCGATTTCAAGAGGGAGAGGAGGAGAATTTTCGAATTCTGGTCCTGCTCAAGCCACAGATCTACTGAGTCCTCACCAGTAGTAGATCTGAACAGCACCGGGACACAGATCTGAAGACCTGATCTGGAGAACAACGGATTTCTTCTTTCTCTTTCTTTATTTTTGAATTTGTTCTTGATATTAGGGTTGCTAATTTCTGTTTCCGCAGATAAATTCGATTTGCGTGGTTGAATTGAAGTTTGGAATCCAAACGCAAAGGATCAGTACAGACCCTTCGGAGTTACGGTAATCTCTCAATCCACAATCTCGTATTAAATTCATAGGAGCATGCTAGGGTTTTGAGTAATTTAATTGTGAGCAATATCCATAGATCCGATCCGGTTCATTTGGTTTTGGTGATTCGGTTCACGGTAAAACCCTACAATTGGTATCAAAGCGAGGTTTCTGATTATGGCTCTATTGTTCATAATTAAATTCATTATGCATGTATGAATTTATTGTTTATTGTGGATGTTGGTTTTTGTTCCTCGTGGCAACCCGTTGATTCAGCCCGCGGTGGTGTATCCGTGTAGGGCTGAATTATTCTGTAAAATCATGAGAAAATCCATGATTAGAATAGATTTGAAATTGTAATAGAATCGCTTCTGTAATTTTTTCAAATTTTGTAATTGAACGGGTTGAGGGCGAAGAACGAAGACGGAGCTGACGCAGGGCCGGCGAGACGACGGCGGCGCGGCACGCAGGCGCACTCGGCCTGCGTGCGCGGGCGCGCACGGGTGCGGGCGGCGGCGGTCCAGCGCGGGGCGCGCGCGCGCGGGTGCGTGCGGCGTGCTAGGCGTGGGCGCGGCTAGCCGGCGGCGGCAGGCGGCGGTCAGCGGCGGCTTCGGTCGTCGTCGGCTGCTGCTGTCCCGTTGTGGTGGCTCGTGTTTTGGTGGTTTGTGCAATCCTGTGTAAACCCTAGGTTTGCATTAGGGTTAGGGCAAATCATCAGATCACAAAGGCCTAAAAATCCAAAAGATTTGGTGTATCAAGATTTGGAGGCCTTGAAGATTTGAGTATATTTGAATTTATCCATTAAATTCAAAATTCAAATTGTAATAGATAGATTTTATTTCTATTTATTTTTGGAGCCACGAGGAATTTTTGTTTGCCTTAATTGGTCTCGTATGATATGTGATTTATTTATGTGCGCAATTAAGCATGTGTAGATAATAGGAAAAGCATGATTTATTGCTTTTATTATTTACATCTTTCCAAGCATGCTTATGTGATTAATTTCTTTTGTTGGATTATATTTTGGGAATTTTTGGGCTTGTTTAATTACATGCAAAAATTTGGGAAATATAATGACAAAAAGAAATTATGTGTGCGCATAAAGAAACCTTTTAAAAGAAAAATACTAAGCAAATTTTTTAATTAAAATCAAAAGACCTCCACAAAGCGGTCCTAGGCTGTAAGTGTATCTCTCGTTCTA
>JAPKLW010000590.1:348403-368837 GCA_026898455.1 Plectranthus barbatus | reverse complement strand
GACACGACACGATAACGACCCAACACGCACGAATTGCCAGCCCTAATCCAGAGTCATCCAAACTGAGCCGGCAGTTGTGCAACCGATGACTTCCGCCATAGCTTCTTCGGACAGAGTAGAGAGAAGTAAACTGAGCAACCGCTGATCTTGGAGATGCCAAGCGGTGTAGGCGGGGTTGGAGGAAACCGAACCCGAAGGAGAGGCGAGGGCGGCCGGGGGCGCCGATAGGGAACCATCAACATATTTAAAGAGATCCTGACACGTGAGGAGAGGGATAAGCTGCGAGCGCCAGAGGAGGAAATTGGACGACGACAACTTGATCGTGATCATATGCACGAGCGTTGACAGCGGCAGCGGGTCGTCGGGGGCCATGGCGCGAGCGAGAGAGACGTGAGGGAGAGGGACGTGAGGGAGTAGGGTTTAGGATCGAATGTAGATGGCTGATACCATGATAAGGTTTTCCACAAAACGTAAATAACTTTATTGATGAATATAAATAGAGTACAAAAAGATATGGAAATATCTAAAAGATATGGAAATACAAGAAACCCTAGATACTAGAATATCTAAGATAATATTCTATCAAAGAATGAATTGAATAATTTTTTAAGAATGAAATATAAATAACTTATATTTTTGGGAACAAATAGAGAAATTATATATTTAATTGTGGGGCTTCCATAAACCATATATGGTTTGTTTCACGGTCAAATACTACAAAATGAAATAAAAATATATAACTAACATTAAAATAATAACCCCTCAAAAATGGACAATGACAACAACATTAACCGTTTCACTTAGTAATGATAGTTATTATAATAATGTAATGTAATAATTTTGTTGCAAAACAATAGAATTTAAATACTATTTTGAGTGAAAAGAATTTTGAAGGCAATTAATAAAAGAAAAATGTAAGTAATTTTTATTTAATGGAGTTAAATATGAAAATAATGTTTGTGGAGCATAAATAAATAAATAAATAATGATAGAAGGAAAAATGGGAAGTATAGGTGAGAATCGTGAAGGATATAAAATTTAAAATGGATATATGAAGCAGAGAATAGGAATGAAATGATGGAGAGATAAGGCGATGAGTGGTGATGTGATTGCGTCATTGTGTGGCCGTGATTTTCACACCCTAAAATCTAAATCCTTTTTCGTTTTAGATTTTCCTTTTTCTAAGTTTTTTTTAAAATTTAATTTTTTGCGGCTAGCTGAAACTTTTAGATTAAATTAATTTGTAAATCCATCTTTCAATTTAGTTGTTGTAATTGTGAAGTGTTGTAGTTATTTTCATGTATTCTTTTAATGTAAATGCCAATTGGAAGAAATCAAATTTTGCATGAAAATAAAAATTAATTTTATGTTTTGTTAAGAGGAGGACCCCAAATCTCATTTTATTATTATTATTAAATAAATATAATAATTATTATTTTTATTATTTATTTATATATATTTTTATGTAATGTACTTCTAATTTAATTTTATTTATATTTAAGCGACAGAATTTAAGTTATTATACATTTTTAAATACTTTACAAATTACATGTATTTTCAAATAAATGATTAGTTAAAAATTACATGTATTTTTTTTAAATGCCAACTTTCCTTGGCCAAATTTATTTCATCGTATATTTACACACTGCCTATCCTAGTTGATTTTTTTTATTAATAGAAATGGATTTATACGTTGACTTTGTTTTCCTTTCATGTATTATTTTTTCCGTCCCGGCTGAATTGTCCCGGGTTGACCGACAATAACCAAGGAGTGTGAGTATAAAGTAAATTGAGTGGAATTAATATTTTATTGTTGAGTATGAAAAAAGTTGTCTTTTTAAGTAATGAGACAATTGAGGTGGGACAGACGAAAAAGGAAAGTGGGACAATTGAAGTGGGACGGAGGGAATACAAATTATTGTTCTTTGTTTGGATTTTTCGTACACGATTATGTGGTCATTAATTATAATGTCAGTTAATTTATCTAAGGACGAGGATGTGACTGTTAATTTCATAAACCAACGACCAAAACCTAGGTTCCATTTTAATTTTTCAGATCAAATTGTTGAATGTCCCACATCGGCCATAGACCTTGGAATATACCACTATATAATAGTGGAGGTCCCCTCTCCTTACAAGCCGGTTTTGTAGGGAGAAGTGGAGATCTTTACATGGTATCAGAGCCAGGTTCGGTTCGATGTGGGATCTGATTTGTCCTATGATAGGACTTGATGTATCCCGATGATGGGACTTCCGATTTATCCCGATAATGGGACTTGATATATCCCGATGATAGGATCCCCATAAAGCTCCACGCTGTGCGTGAGGGGGGTGTGTTGAATGTCCCACATCGGCCATGGACCTTGGAATATACCACTATATAATAGTGGAGGTCCTCTCTCCTTAGAAGCCGGTTTTGTAGGGAGTAGTGGAGATCTTTACACAAACCTAATTTAAATTAAATTCTTTTTCCGAATGAAATTACTCAAAATCTACGATATAATTTGAAATTTAGTAATTTTATCTCAAAAGTTTTTATTTCACAGGATTTTATCCTAAGTTTTTTTTTGTTATCCCATATTTTTATTATAGAAATTTATTTAAAGTATTTTTCGGTTGGATTTTTAATCCCACAATTTTATTTTTTTAGTAAATTTTATTGCTAATTTGGGATAACAGTTATTAACAAAATAAAAACGTGGGATAGAAAATTCTAATAAAGAATATTTGAGATAAAATTCATCTAAATATAAATTTGGGATAAAAAAATTCTAACTGAAAATAATATAAAAAAAATTCTTAAAAAGAACTTTTGAGATAAAATTACTAATTCTCCCTAAATTTGTAGAACGGGTTTTATTTATATTTGTAATTGTCGCTATCCATACACCATACCCTAAAGCTTTTCTAGTTCTCCACTCCATATTCTAATGATTTAACTTCCCTTTTCCCTTATAAGAATTGTTGGGAATTTTGTTGGGTTTCGTTGATTTCATCTAATGAACGCAACGGAATAGTTTATCAATGAACAGATCTAGATTTATAATTAATATCATGCGTAGAGATTCAACGTGAATTAAAAGGGAAAACTTACAGTTTCTTCCGTAGAACACAAGCGATTCTGACTTATCCTGGAGCGCGAATCCACTACTAGAGGTATCCACATGTCGAATCAATCAGGTGCAGAATCCAATTCACGGTGTATATTCAAACCAGGAATTCCCAGAGAGAATAATGGAGGCGTAGAACTCAAAACCATAGGTTTTGTGTATTTTATTTGAATTGCGTAGGAAACAATTATTTTCTAATCTCTCTAAAATAAACGTGTGTTTCTTATTTTCTAAGAATAAGTAATCACTTAATTATATAGAGAAGAATCTCAAATCTTATCTAATAATATTTGGGCTTTATTTGTTTCCATATCAATTCCATTAATTAATAATTCAATTATTAATATATTAATCCAATTATTATATTATATACTAATCTTATTAGTATACTATCTTGAAAGATATATATTAATCTAATTAATATATATTGTACTAATCTAATTAGTACAAAATCTTAGTCCATATCTTTCAAATTTAGGATAGAAATTCTTTTACTTTTTGTATTTCGATGAGTCAAACATGTATAGAAATCACCTCATCCTAAGAAGTGTCTCTAGATTAGCTTAGTCGTACAAATTTGTAATACCCACTTAGGATGCTTATCGAGTTGTAAAAGTTGATCAAGATAATTTGGGCTTGCGATCGAAGCCATCAGTTTGATAATCGTGAAGATAAGAAGAAACAAAGACTCAAGCGACGAACTGGCGAACTGATGACCATCTCAGCTTGATGCAAACCACTCAGATAAGTTGACTGATTTCACCAGCTGGGACAATCATCAGTTTATCAAGTTAAGTTTCTTCTCATGAGTAGAGACAAAGACACACCTGAGGAATCACAAGAACCAAACTTAAGGAAAATGAGATTCCCTCAAGCCTAAAGAGTTACGTCCAGTACAGTATTCCTCAGACTGGCAAGCCGTTCTGACACGCAGTAGGATATCGACATTCTGTGTCAGAAAAGGACGGAGCAGGTGCGGCAGAGCAGAAAAGGCAACCTGTCACCATCCAATCAAAGACCTAACGGATAGTTCAAAATCCGGATTATCTCTAAACGGCTCTTTTACCAAACCCTTCCTTACTTCGCATATAAATAGACGAAGGCATTCTTAAAGGAAAAGATATGCGTTACGGACTTACAATTATGAAGCTACCACCAAAAGACTTTTGCTAGAGCAAACTGATCATATCGTCACCGTCATCACCAAATAGAGACTCCTAAAGTTATTCTTTCTTGTTCAATGCTATTTTCGAAAAACATTTTGTTTCTTATCTCCAGACACGAGATTCTAAGCTTCTCAGCATGAGTTTTCTTTTGGTGCTCTTTCTCTCCTAGAAAGATCACAACAGTTGAAGCTATCTCCAAGCTGAAACTATCACGGGCATCTGCCGCAAGTTCTTAGAGTTCTGAGAAGAACTTAAAAGCTCCCAACTTCCGGAGGAGGAGGTTGCGTGGTGTGCCCACACTCCCGATTTGAATGTCGAATGAGAAGAGACCCTAAGAGAGTGAGCAAGTGGACTGGTGGACACTGGCATTTACCAACTTGCGATGGATCGTGAGGACATATTATAATTTTAAGGCTAGTATGTTTTGGGCTACTGCCTGAAGAGAGTGCATATGGCAGTTGTCTGAACCTCTATAAATTTTTGTATTATTTATTCTCAAGAATTTAAAACTCAACACTATCTCATGTTAAAGCATAACCGAACTTGGTTATAATCAAACTCGCAAACAACAAGCTTTTCACAGAACCAAACTGGTCAACCACCACCAGTTTGTAAATTGCAAGAACTTGTTCTTAATCTTCCGTTGCATATATTCATTATACTCTGATCTCGGGACCAACAAAGGGTATCGGAGCCAAGTTGGTCTTTACAAACTAGCTGCTTTGAGTCACCAATGACCAGATCTAGTTGTTCTTGCAATTTTCTTGGTCTAGCAAGCAGTTACATCGATGAATAACATAAAGCTTACACCATATCAAGTGGAGAAGTTCGCAGCATGGAGGAAAAGATTTACCATAGTGCTTAAAAACATACATCCTGAGATGGTAGATATCATCGAGAGGGGTCCTATCAAGGTCTTCAAGGTCAACAATCGTGTTGCAGATCAAGACGGACCAGAAATGGTCGAGAAGCCTTACAACGAGTGGACCTATGAAGACAAGAAGGGGGCCAAACTGGACTCTATCGCACACAAGCTGATCTTTTCAGCTTTACCTGATGCCTTCGAAGAGGAGGTGATGGAGTTCAACAACTCCAAGGAAGTGTGGAACTACTGAGGTGGACTGTGTCAAGAGTCAGAGCAAATGAAGTGCAACAAACTTTAAGTGTGTGTGGACAAGTACGAGTCCTTCCAGATGCTTCCAGGTGAAAGCTTCAAAGCAATGGAGACCCAGTTCAACTCTATCGTGAGTGAACTGAGGGCACTGGAAAAGGTTTATTCGACCGCAGATCTCAATGCCAAGATCCTATCCAAAATGCCTAAAGAAGATTGGTTCATCAAAATAACCAATCTGAATGAGAAAGATCTGTTCTTGATCTCACCGAAGGAGTTGTACACCCAACTTCAAGCTCATGAATGGGACATCCAGATGGTGAAAAAAAATGAAGCGGTTTGAGTCACCAGTTCACCGAGCCACAATGCTGAGGATGTAGTATATTTTGTCAATAAGGATGTCAGATGGAGATCAAAGAAGACTTTTCAGACTAACAGACCGATCGGTCAATCTCACTTAATGAAAGAGGTACCCTCAACCTCTACCTCCTACCAGAAAGAATGAGAGAGCTCTGTTGAAGATCTTGAAGAACAAATAAAGAGAGTAGCCAAACTTCTGGAGAAAGGAAAGGCCAAGTCATCCAACTCACAACCTGATGACAAAAGGTTCGTGAAGAGGGCCCCCAAGTCCTGTATTGAGTGCAACTCCCCAGATCACTTGTGGTTCGAATGTCCGAGGGTGGACAAAAAAGAAAGAGAGAGACTCAAACAAATCTTTGACCATCGAGCGTCCAAGGTAGTTTCAAGGCGATGCTATTTTTTACGGAGGTACCCGACATACCCGACAATGATGAGGAATACGATACATCGGATGTAGAGTCGGAGGAAGAAGCTCTACTGGCATTCATGGTTGCCATTAGGGAAGAAGACGATGCTGCAAAGACTGAATCAGGCCTAGCCGCAACTGATGATTTGGTAACAAATACTCTGCCAGTTTATATTTTGTCTGTATGCATTTTAGAGGAATCTGAATCGTTTTGCTCCAATTTAGATAATGTTTCCCTCGAACTTTTTTCCAAAAAAAATTCAAAGTTTTATGAGCTTAAAAATGTATTATTCAGAGAGAATCCCTCGTTGAGACTTCAAGTTTTAGTTTTGACTGAGGATATTGCAAAATCTTGGTCAGCCAGCAAGAAACTGACAAAACTTAAAATCGAACACTCCACTATCCTTAAAAACTTTGAAAATTTTAAACTGGAGTGCGAAACTTTGAAAATCCTTGAGCAAGAATCATGCAAATGTTCTTTTACTAAAAGCTCAAGAGTCTTAGAAGAAGTCTTCTTCAACTGATACTGGGAGAAAAGAAATAGTTTTTATCAAAGAAAACCCCAGTGATTAGATTAGGTTGAAAGGCAAAGGGGTAGCTTGTAATGCGCTAGTTCAAACTGGTAAAGATAAATGTTGGTTAGTCAACAACCCTAAACTGGTCGATTAGAATGTGACGAGAAAACAAGTATGTAAGGAGAAAATGAGAAAATAGTATGCTCCTAAACTGGGAAGTTCACAACTGAGAGGAAGCCAGCTAAGCCTCAGAAACTGGGAGAGCAGTATGTTCCCACTGTGAGAAAACTAGTTTCATCAACCAACTTGACGAAACAGCCAGTTCATGGCTAAAAGCGGTCTAATAGTTTGCCTGGCTATGTGAATAACCAAAGATCCGACTTTCGAAAAACATATGAAATAAATATTGTACCAAGTAGGGGGAACAACTACTTGAGGCCTGAGCCAAAACCGTTTTCTTTTCAAAGGGCTAGGAAGGCTATCTAAGGTGGCAGACAATCACTTGGATTTTATACACAATCGGAACAAGTTTTTCGAGGTCCAAAAAGGACTCCACACACGTCCACAGTTTCTCAATTAAACACCATGCATTACATTATAACAAAGAGAAATTTTGAAGGGATTCGTGAACTGAATCACGAAGTCCATTTGCCAAGGATCGTTAATTGGAATATCAAAAATAAATTGCTATGCCTATGAACAATCCTAGCATGCTCCTATATTATTATGCATAAGAAGGTTTATGCGGAATACCTGGATCGATGAACTCTGAAGAACGCGTGCACGAAGATGCCCTTTGATCTTTCCCACGCACAAAGATTTGATTTCCTAACAGATTGAGGAAATAAATCTATGAAAATAAAACAATTATTTTCGAAAAATAAGGAGAGAGAGAAGAAGAAAAATCCTCCTAATTTGATCTTCTGATCTGTATCCCGACTCGATCTGAAAATCTGGTGAAGATTCTCTATTAGATCCCTTGCCCGGTTGAGAAGCAGAATCTCTTCCTCGTTCTCAGATCTTAGTCGATCACCACAGCTCCCAAAACCTGGTTTGCTGTGTGCAACTTATGATCTTGTGGTGTGTTGAGATCTGAGGAACTGAGGCCTATTTATAGGAAATTACTAGACTCCTATTGGGCTTGAGTTTCATGGGCCAGACCAGGGACCAAAATGCAAATAGCAAATAAGGCCTATCAATTAATTAATTCCCATATTCAACCCAGAATATAATTAATTAATTAATTAATATTGATTCATTCCACCAGAGAATCAATACTGTCCTACCTATTTGCTACCACGTTTTGAGGTACGGGTTGCATGGGCTCGGTATATCCCCACATTTAAGGTTACAGACATTCGTTAATTAATTTAAGCTCTGACAAGCTATTTAATTAATTAACATCTTATATTCCTGAATCAATCCACTCAAACCTTTTCACTTATGCTTGAACTTAATCAGCCTGCAGGACTTAGCATAACGAACCTTTTAAGCTGTTCAGGGAATGTCACCATCCTATACTGGATGTGGTTACTTAGTTCCAGTACCAGACAGTTATATACAAACTGCTATTACCCAAGATACAGATATATAAGCTCAACTAGAGCCTTTCACTGCAACTCAAAGTAATACACAATCTGCATGTACTTCTGTACCTTCATTTAGGCTTAGGATCTCGTCAAGCCATAGAGATCTAGATTCTTTTAATGTTAGATAAAAGAATCGATCTCGACTTAGGTCCTTATCAATGTGTGCCCCACACCAGCATACCAAGCCATCTAAGATAAGATGCTTATTACTGCGTATGCTGCAGCCTACACCGACAGTTTATCCTGGAACTGTCTCAGCTGTGATAACTATTTATATCTCACTAGGTCAAACGATCTATACGATCTTCCGTGATCTTCTACACACCGTATGATCTCCATATCGACGAGATAAGAGGATAATTGTGTTTGCGACACACGTTTGTTAATTCAGACAGGAGATGAACATACAACATTTATGATTCCCAGTATATTAACCAATCGACCTTGTACATAATATACCAATCATAAAGCTTTCAGTATATAAATCCATCAATCTCCCACTTATACTCAAAGCATTATACAGGTGCTTTCCAGAGTATAACGCGTTAAACTAATCTAGTTATTACATCAAACATTCTACGTGGATAGCTTTGCCCTCTGCCCAAGGTTACGTACATGCATCTCGTAGACCTTCTGAGGCAGAGCCTTTGTCAATGGATCCGCTAGATTATTTTTTGTATCAATTTTCTCTACTAGCACATCACCCCTTGCTATGATTTCTCGTATAATATGGTACTTCCTTTCAATGTGTTTTGTTGCTCTGTGAGTTCGTGGTTCCTTTGAATTAGCCACAGCTCCCGAATTATCACAATATATCGTAATTGACTTGGGCAGCTTAGGAATCACGTCCAACTCCAGAAGGAAGTTTCAAAACCATACTGCTTCTTTCGAAGCTTCAGAAGCTGCCACATACTATGCTTCCATGGTGGAGTCGGCAATGCACTTCTGCTTTGCACTCCTCCATGATATGGCCCCACCTCCCAATGTAAACACATAGCCAGAGGTGGACTTCTTTTCGTCTCGGTCTGCCTGGAAATCCGAATCAGTATAACCCACAGGGCACAACTCCTCACACTGATAGACGAGACAATAGTCTCTAGTCCTTTTCAGGTATTTGAGTATGTGCTTTACCGCGGTCCAATGCGCCTGTCCAGGGTTAGACTGGTATCTCGCTACCATGCCTACAACAAAGCAGATATCTGGCCTCGTACATAGCATTGCATACATGAGGCTCCCCACGGCCGATGCATACGGCACGTTTCTCATTTCATCTTTCTCCCTTTGTGTCACCGGACACTGATCCTTGGAAAGATATATGCCATGTCTGAAGGGTAACAGACCTTTCTTGGCAGTTTGCATGCTGAAATGGGCAATCACAGTATCCACATATGATCCTTGAGACAAGGTTAGCATCCTCTTATTGCGCTCCCGCAATACTTTTACCCCTAGGATGTATCCTGCCTCCCCAAG
The DNA here is from genome assembly GCA_026898455.1 of Plectranthus barbatus. Classification (NCBI taxonomy): domain Eukaryota; kingdom Viridiplantae; phylum Streptophyta; class Magnoliopsida; order Lamiales; family Lamiaceae; genus Plectranthus; species Plectranthus barbatus. The sequence continues at coordinate 359,110 of JAPKLW010000590.1, read as the reverse complement.
GTCCTTCATATGAAACTGCTCGGATAACCACCCCTTTATGCCTGACAATACTTCCACATTGTCGCCAAATAGGAGAATATCATCTACATAAAGTGCAAGGAACACCACGCTTCCGCTGACACATAGACGGTACATGCAACTCTCGTTTGAGCATTGTAAAAATCCATAGGATTTAATCACTTCATCAAAACGCAGATTCCATGACGTGAAGCTTGTTTAAGTCCATACAGCGACTTCCTTAGCTTCCAGACCAAATGTTCTTCGCCCTTCTGCACATAACCTTCTGGCTATTGCATATAGATGTCCCTACTTTCTTCAAGGTACCCGTTTAGAAACGCGGTTTTGACATCCATCTACCAGATTTCTAGGTCCTTATGTGCTGCTATGGCTAGGAGTATACGAACGGACTTAAGCATGGCTACCGGTGAGAAGGTCTCGTCATAGTCTACACCTTCTTTCTGACTATAACCCTTCGCCACCAGCCTTGCTTTGAAAGCTGTAATTTCACCATTCGCTCCTTTTTTTCTTTTGTATACCCATTTGCACCCTATGGCTCTACAGTCATCTGGCAAATCAGTTTTCTGGTATACATCCATAGCCGTAATGGATTCTATTTCAGAATCCATGGCGATCAGCCATTTGTCTGCATCCTTATCAGATACCGCCTCATCATATGTCCAGGGATCGGTATCATCCAGTCCATTTTCCGGGATCAAGTCGGAAGACTCTCCCACGAACATGTACCTTTCGGGTTGGTGGACAACCCTCGCACTGCGACGAGGCATCTGAACCGTGTCAGTAGTTGGCACAGTACGCGTTGGTCTCATACCTTGCATTAGTGGCAGTGTTGGTATAGCCTCACCTGTTGTAGGTGGATTTACCATTACACTGGGCTTTCCTGATGGAATTGCTTCCTTGTCCTCAAGCTCGTGGAGGACAATTTCACTCTTGGATCTGTGGTTTCTTACATATTCGTCCTCCAAGAATCTCGCGTTGGTACTGACAACGACTTTCTGATTCTCAGGACAATAGAAGTAACCACCTTTCGTTTGCCTGGGATATCCTACAAACAGCATCAGCTTACACCTACTTTCTAACTTATCAGGTTCCTTTGTCAGCACATATGCTGGACAACCCCAAACCCTCACTCTGTTCAAACTTGGCTTTCGCCCATACCAGAGTTCCAGAGGTGTTTTAGGAACTGATTTAGAAGGTACCAGGTTAAGCAAATAGGCCGCAAATAGACATATCCGAATTTCTCAAAGCATTCAGACTTGTGGCGAAGCAAATAGACATATCCGAATCTTGAGTAATCGTCAATAAATGTGGCAAAATACTCATAACCTCCACGAGCTTGCGTGGACATTGGTCCACATAAGTCAGAGTGGATCAATTCCAACACATTCTCTGCTCGAGACTGACTTGCCTTAAAAGGCCTGGTCGTCATCTTTCCTTCTATACAGGACTCACAGATTTGATGCGGTACCACTTGGAAAGAATCCAAGAGCCCATCGCATGCTAATCTTTTAATCCTCTTTCGATTGATGTGACCTAGTCTCAAGTGCCAGAGATATGTTTGATCCTCATCGGAAGAAAACTTTCTCTTTAAATGATTATTATTATTGGATGAGTTTGCAACATTCACGGAAGATTTATGCATACAATCAATGATATAGAGAGAGTCAATCAGTTTATCATGACAGATAACACCGTTATTACCAATGATAGAAACTCCACTATAAAAAATAACTGAATATCCATCACAAAATAACTTGGAAACTGAAATTAAGTTCCGCCAAAAAACCGGCACATATAAAACATCTCTCAAAATCAAAATATTGTTTTCAAAGCATAAAGTAAAATCTCCAATGGCTACTGCTGAGACTCGCTCTCCACTGCCCATTGAGATGGTAATCTCGTCATGCTTCAGCTTCCTTGTCGGCCTGAACCCCTGCAAAGTATAACAAACATGGTCAGTAGCTCCAATATCCACTACCCAAGAATGGGTAGAAACCGATGCTAAACATGTTTCTGTTATAAATGCACATGATGTACCTTGTCTACCCGTGCTAGGCACTAGACAATCTACTTCACTTCGCTTGCGATTGCATGGCCTGATGACATCTTCTGCTAAATCAGCTTCATCTAACCTTTTAAGCATTTCCTTTGCTTCAGCAACTGTCTTGTCAAAAGCTAACTAAGTTGGAGCAAATTCCAATGCCCTAAGGTCAGATTCCTCTCGCATCAGGGCTAAGAGCAACTCAGGAAGAGTAAACTTGCGCCTAGTACCGAGGGACTTGATGAAATCATCATAAGAATCAGAGAGAGAGTGCAGGACAATGTTTATTTCTGCCCACTTGCTGACTTGTCCACCTCTCTTTCTGTACTTTCTCATAATTCTCATCATACTAATAAAGTGCAGAAGCAACGAACTCCCATCAGTCATTCTCTTGCAGATCAGGTCCTCTACAAGATTATAACTGACAGTTCGTCTCACCTTCCCATAAACCTTCACAAGGTCCCTCCATATCTAAACAGCAAATCCAAACTTCTTGTACTTGAGTTTTAATGAGTTTGCGGGCAAACTCATCAGAAGCTACCCATCTGTCATAGAACATTCGCTCATAACCAGTACAGTTCCAATACTTAGGAGTTAGAGGGTCCATGTAAAGTATATGGGCATGTTTTGCAGTGCAGAGTATTTTCATGAGGCATAACTTCCATTCAGGAAAATTCGGACCAGTTAAAGGGTTTGTTATTAAGAGGTTGACAACGTGAGCAATAGACATGTCTGAAAACAATAAATTAAGAAACAGAAATTAAAACATAGTCGCAAACTATTGAAATAATTAAATATTAAAACCTTATGATAAAGCAATATTAATGTTTCCTCCAATTTGCCTAAGTATTACTATTGCAAGCCACACATGTGGACGTTTACAACAAAACACTTAACCAGACTGCATCTTTCAATTCCAGTCCTTTAATTTCAATCCATGCCCGGGTTCCTTAGACAAATGGAATTAATAATTGGAGACTAACCTAAGACCATATTATCCTACTGAGCAGGGACATCACAAATGAGTTATACTCTGGATAACATCTAAGCTAGCTAACCACCAAAGCCAACCCTCCCATATAAGGATCTATTAGAACACACCCGATCCCTATAATAAGGTTGTCTCATTTAATTCAATCCCTAGAGAACTTATGAAAATTCAATACGCAAGCTACACATGTGGACGTTTACGCATGAACTCCCACTTCTCACATGAAATAAATGTTTGTTTTAAGAAATCCTATCTATTAGAACTTATGAATAATACATTAAGTAAGCTACACATGTAGACGTTTACCTAATAAATTACCCACTTCTAATAAATGATCGCTTTGTGGATGTCTTACTAAATTATGAGCTTAGTAATTTTTAGTTCATAAGGTTCAATTGCACAGATTATTTTATGTAGCCATAATTATAACATTGCTAAAATTCTATCATGCATAGCATGAACCCCGAATTTATAATTATAATTAATTACACAAAATAAATCACATAGCATGCTTTAAACCTAGGGTTTTTGCGTGTTTGGCCCGCGCCCTAGCCCCCATCGCCGTCCAGCCCGCGCCCCCGGTGACTGAGCCACTGCCGCACCACCTTGCCCCCCAGCCGACGTCGACCGAGGGAGGAGAAACCGCCGCCGGCGTGCGCGCAGGCCTGCGCCCCTCGCCGCGCGCCGCCGTTCCTGGCCAGCCTCGCCCGCTCGCCTCGCGCCGCCGGTGCCTGGGCTGGGCCCCCGCGCGCCGGCCCTGCCGGCCGTTGGCCGCGCGGCGCGCGCGTAGAAACCCTAGGGTTTCCGCACCGCCGTGCCGCCGTGCTCCGCCAAGCGCCGGTCCGTTGTGCCTCGCCATCGACCGCCGTGCATGGCGCCCAGCCATGCCGGCGCCGTCGTGTGATGTTGCGCGGTCCTTCGTTCTTCGTGTTCTTCGCGTTCTTCATTTTTTGTTTTACAGATTTAATTTTTAAATAAAAGATTACATTGTATAATCCTAATTACAATCTAAAAAATCTAAATCTAACCACGGATTTATCTCGTGGGTGAAAAACGAATCCATATAAAAGGGCGGATTAACCCAAGAACCACGAGGACGAAAAAACATACAATCAATCCAAAAACCATCCATTGCATGCAATCATTAATAATAATCATACATACTCATAGGCAATATTATTTTTCCGATAAAGCCAATTAATTAACCTGGGTCTGATACCAATTGAAGGGATTCGTGAACTGAATCACGAAGTCCGTTTGCCAAGGATCGTTAATTGGAATATCAAAAATAAATTGCTATGCCTATGAACAATCCTAGCATGCTCCTATATTATTATGCATAAGAAGGTTTATGCGGAATACCTGGATTGATGAACTCTGAAGAACGCGTGCGCGGAGATGCCCTTTGATCTTTCCCACGCACAAAGATTTAATTTCCTAATAGATTGAGGAAATAAATCTATGAAAATAATAATGATATTTTCGAAAACAAATGAGAGAGAGAAGAAGAAAAATCCTCCTGATTTGATCTTCTGATCTGTATCCCGACTCGATCTGAAAATCTGGTGAAGATTCTCTATCAGATCCCTTGCCCGGTTGAGAAGCAGAATTTCCTCCTCGTTCTCAGATCTTAGTCGATCACCACAGCTCCCAAAACTGGTTTGCTGTGTGCAACTTATGATCTTGTGGTGTGTTGAGATCTGAGGAATTGAGGCCTATTTATAGGAAAATACTGGAGTCCTATTGGGCTTGAGTTTCATGGGCCAGACCAGGGACCAAAATGCAAATAGCAAATAAGGCCTATCAATTGATTAATTCCCATATTCAACCCATAATATAATTAATTAATTAATATTGATTCATTCCACCAGAGAATCAATACTGTCCTACCTATTTGCTACCACGTTTTGAGGTACGGGTTGCATGGGCTCGGTATATCCCCACATTTAAGGTTACAGACACTCATTAATTAATTTAAGCTCTGACTAGCTATTTAATTAATTAACAACTTATATTCCTAAATCAATCCACTCAAACCTTTTCACTTATGCTTGAACTTAATCAGCTTGCAGGACTTAGCATAATGAACCTTTTGAGCTGTTCAGGGAAAATCACCATCCTATATTGGATGTGGTTACGTAGTTCCAGTACCAGACAGTCATACACAAACTGCTATTACCCAAGATACAGATATACAAGCTCAACTAGAGCCTTTCACTGCAACTCAAAGTAATACACAATCTGCATATACTTCTGTACCTTCATTTAGGCTTAAGATCTCGTTAAGCCATAGAGATCTAGATTCTTTTAATTTCAGATAAAAGAATCGATCTCGACTTAGGTCCTTATCAATGTGTGCCCCACACCAGCATACCAAGACATCAAAGATAAGATGCTTATTGTTGCGTATGCTGCAGCCTACACCGACAGTTTATCCTGGAACTGTCTCAGCTGTGATAACTATTTATATCTCGCTAGGTCAAACAATCCATACGATCTTCCGTGATCTTCTACACACCGTATGATCTCCCTATCGACGAGATAAGAGGATAATTGCATTTGCAACATATGTTTGTTAATTCAGACAGGAGATGAACATACAACATTTATGATTCTCAGTATATTAACCAAATGACCTTGTACATAATATACCAATCATAATGCTTTCAGTATATAAATCCATCAATCTCCCACTTATACTCAAAGCATTATACAGGTGCTTTCCAGAGTATAACGCGTCTAAACTAATCTAGCTATTACATCAAACATTCTACATAGATAGCTTTGCCCTCAGCCCAAGGTTACGTACATGCATCTCGTAGACCTTCTGAGGGAGAGCCTTTGTGAATGGATCCGCTAGATTATTTCTTGTATCAATCTTCTCTACTAGCACATCACCCCATGCTACAATTTCTCGTATAATATAGTACTTCCTTTCAATGTATTTTGTTGCTCTGTGAGTTTGTGGTTCCTCTGAATTAGCCACAGCTCCCGAATTATCACAGTATATCGTGATTGTCTTGGGCAGCTTAGGAATCACGTCCAACTCCAGAAGGAAGTTTCGAAACCATACTGCTTCTTTCGAAGCTTCAGAAGCTGCCACATACTCTGCTTCCATGGTGGAGTCCGCAATGCACTTCTTCTTTGCACTCCTCCATGATATGGCCCCACCTCCCAATGTAAACAAATAGCCAGAGGTGGACTTCTTTTTGTCTCAGTCTGCCTGGAAATCCGAATCAGTATAACCCACAGGGCACAACTCCTCACACTGATAGACGAGACAATAGTCTCTAGTCCTTTTCAGGTATTTGAGTATGTGCTTTACCGCGGTCCAATGCGCCTGTCCAGGGTTAGACTGGTATCTCGCTACCATGCCTACAACAAAGCAGATATCTGGCCTCGTACATAGCATTGCATACATGAGGCTCCCCACGGCGATGCATACGACACGTTCCTCATTTCATCTTTCTCCCTTTGTGTCACCGGACACTGATCCTTGGAAAGTTATATGCCATGTCTGAAGGGTAACAGACCTTTCTTGACAGTTTGCATGCTGAAACGGGCAATCACAATATCCACATATGATCCTTGAGACAAGGTCAGCATCCTCTTATTGCGCTGCCGCGATACTTTTACCCCAAGGATGTATCCTGTCTCCCCAAGGTCCTTCATATGAAACTGCTCGGATAACCACCCCTTTATGCCCGATAATATTTCCACATTGTCGCCAAACAGGAGAATCTCATCTACATAAAATGCAAGGAACACCACGCTTCCGCTGACACAAAGACGGTACAAGCAACTCTCGTTTGAGCATTGTGAAAATCCATAGGATTTAATCACTTCATCAAAACGCAGATTCCATGACCGTGAAGCTTGTTTAAGTCCATACAGCGACTTCCTTAGCTTCCAGACCAAATGTTCTTCGCCCTTTTGCACATAACCTTCTGGCTGTTGCATATAGATGTCCCTACCTTCTTCAAGGTACCCGTTTAGAAACGCGGTTTTGACATCCATCTGCCAGATTTCTAGGTCCTTATGTGCTGCTCTTGGCTAGGAGTATATGAATGGACTTAATCATGGCTACCGGTGAGAAGGTCTCGTCATAGTCTACACCTTCTTTCTTACTATAACCCTTCGCCACCAGCCTTGCTTTGAAAGCTGTAATTTCACCATTCGCTCCTTTCTTTCTTTTGTATACCCATTTGCACCCTATGGCTCGACAGCCATCTGGCAAATCGGTTTTCTGGTATACATCCATAGCCGTAATGGATTCTATTTCAGAATCCATGGCAATCAGCCATTTGTCTGCATCCTTATCAGAACCGCCTCGTCATATGTCCAGGGATCGGTATCATCCAGTCCGTTTTCCGAGATCAATTCAGAAGACTCTCCCACGAACATGTACCTTTCGGGTTGGTGGACAACCCTCCCACTGCGACGAGGCATCTGAACCGTGTCGGTATTTGGTACAGTACGCGTTGGTCCCATACCTTGCATTAGTGGCAGTGTTGGTATAGCCTCACCTGTTGTAGGTGGATTTACCATTACACTGGGCTTTCTTGATGGAATTGCTTCTTTGTCCTCAAGCTCGTAGAGGACAATTTCACTCTTGGATCTGTGGTTTCTTACATATTCGTCCTCCAAGAATCTTGCGTTGCAACTGACAACGACTTTCTGATTCTCAGGACAATAGAAGTAACCACCTTTCGTTTGCCTGGGATATCCTACAAACAGCATCAGCTTACACCTACTTTCTAACTTATTAGGTTCCTTTGTCAGCACATATGCCGGACAACCCCATACCCTCACTCTGTTCAAACTTGGCTTTCGCCCATTCCAGAGTTCCAGAGGTGTTTTAGAAACTGATTTAGAAGGTACCAGGTTAAGCAAATAGGCCGCTGTCTCCAAGGCATATCCCCAAAATGAAATCGGCAAGCTTGCATAACTCATCATCGACCTGACCATTTCCAAGAGAGTTCTATTTCTTCTTTCCGCTACACCATTTTGTTGAGGGGTTCCTGGTGCAGTCCACTGGGATGTAATCCCGTTATCTGACAAGTACTGCAAGAACTCGTTACTGAGGTATTCTCCACCACGATCTGATCGTAGTGTCTTGATAGTCTTACCAAGCTTCTTTTCTACCTCAGTCCTAAACTCTTTGAATTTCTCAAAACATTCAGACTTGTGGCGAAGCAAATAGACATATCCGAATCTTGAGTAATCGTCAATGAATGTGGCGAAATACTCATAACCTCCACGAGCTTGCGTGGACATTGGTCCACATAAGTCAGAGTGGATCAATTCCAACACATTCTCTGCTCGAGACTGACTTGCCTTAAAAGGCCTGGTCGTCATATTTCCTTCTATACAGGACTCACAGATTTGATGCGGTTCCACTTGGAAAGAATCCAAGAGCCCATCGCATGCTAATCTTTTAATCCTCTTTAGATTGATGTGACCTAGTCTCAAGTGCCAGAGATATGTTTGATCCTCATCGGAAGAAAACTTTCTCTTTAAATGATTATTATTATTGGATGAGTTTGCAACATTCACGGAAGATTTATGCATACAATCAATGATATAGAAAGAGTCAATAAGTTTTCCATGACAGATAACACCGTTATTACCAATGATAGAATCTCCACTATCAAAAATAACTGAATATCCATCACAAAATAACTTGGAAACTAAAATTAAGTTCCGCCGAAAAACCGGCACATATAAAACATCTCTCAAAATCAAAACATTGTTCTCAAAGCATAAAGTAAAATCTCCAATGGCTACTGCTGAGACTCGCTCTCCGCTGCCCATTGAGATGGTAATCTCGTCATGCTTCAACTGCCTTGTCGGCCTAAACCCCTGCAAAGTATAACAAACATGGTCAGTAGCTCCACTATCCACTACCCAAGAATGGGTAGAAACCAATGCTAAACATGTTTCCATTATAAATGCACATGACGCACCTTGTCCAGTCTTCCTGACTTGACAATCTTTCTTCCAGTGACCAGCCTTGCCACACCTGAAACACTTGTCCCTTTTAGCAGGCACACCCGGTGTCTTTTTTTACTTTCTACCAGAAGTTGTACCTTTGGCTTTCTTCTTAAACGTTCCTTTGCACCTCTTGCCAACCTGCAACAGGACGATTGCTAGAAGTAGCCAAATCAACTTTTTCTGGCTGCATAACTGATTCCGCTGCCATCAAGTCATTGAGTAGCTCGTTAAGAGTGTACTCTTTCTTGTTCATGACAACATTCAGTCTAAAGTTCTCATAGGACTTTGGCAGAGAGTTGAGGATGATATCAATCTGTGCTTCCGCATCAATACCACCTCCGTGCAGCGTGAGCTCATCCATGAGGTGAGTCATGCCGACCACGTGCTCTCTGACCGAGCTACCTTCTGCCGTTTTCTTTCCCACGATTTCCCTCATGAGATTGAATCTGACTGCTCGGTCTGATTCACCATAGGTCGCTTTGAGGCTGTCCATTATGTCACTAGCATTATCATATGAATGATGCTGTTGTGCAAGTACCTTGGACATAGCAGTCATCATATAGCATTTCACTATATTGTTTGACTTGAGCCACTTGTTATAGTAGCTCCTTTCCTCATCAGTCGACGCATTAGTGAGATCAGCCGGACGAGGCTTATCGAGGACAAACTTGTGCTCCTCTGCGACAAGGATGTAATCCAAGTTGCGTTTCCATTCTTGGAAATTGGGACCGGTTAATTAGTTTTGTGCTAAGATATTAATTACATTCGGTAAAGACATGTTTGAAAACAATAAATTAAGAAACAAAAATTAAAACATAGTTGCAAACTATTGAAACAATTAAATATTGAAACCTTATGATAAAGCAATATTAATGTTTCCTCCAATTTGCCTAAGTATTACTATTGCAAGCCACACATGTTTACGTTTACAACAAAACACTTAACCAGACTGCATCTTTCAATTCCAGTCCTTTAATTCCAATCCATGCCCGGGTTCCTTAGACAAATGGAATTAATAATTGGAGACTAACTTAAGACCATATTATCCTACTGAGCAGGGACATCACAAATGAGTTATACTCTGGATAATATCTAAGCTAGCTTACCACCAAAGCCAACCCTTCCATATAAGGATCTACTAGAACACACCCGATCACTTATAATAAGGTTGTCTCATTTAATTTAATCCCTAGAGAACTTATGAAAATTCAATACGCAAGCTACACATGTAGACGTTTACGCATGAGCTCCCACTTCTCACATGAATTAAATGTTTGTTTTAAGAAATCCTATCTATTAGAACTTATGAATAATAAATTAAGTAAGCTACACATGTAGACGTTTACCTAATAAATTACCCACTTCCAATAAAGGATCGCTTTGTGGAGGTCTTACTAAATTATGAGCTTAGTAATTTTTAGTTCATAAGGTTCAATTGCACAGATTATTTTATGTAGCCATAATTATAACATTGCTAAAATTCTATCATGCAAGGCATGAACCCCGAATTTATAGTTATAATTAATTACATAAAATAAATCACATAGCATGCTTTAAAGCTGTAAATAAAAGCAGTAAACGTGCTCTCTATTATCTACAACATGCTGATATGCTGCGCAATTATTTTAAACACGTATATCATGCGAAGACAGATAATAAAACA
>JAPKLW010000590.1:324620-343403 GCA_026898455.1 Plectranthus barbatus | reverse complement strand
AAATGAGTTATACTCTGGATAACATCTAAGCTAGCTTACCACCAAAGCCAACCCTCCCATATAAGGATCTATTAGAACACACCCGATCCCTATAATAAGGTTGTCTAATTTAATTCAATCCCTAGAGAACTTATGAAAATTCAATACGCAAGCTACACATGTAGACGTTTACGCATGAGCTCCCACTTCTCACATGAATTAAATGTTTGTTTTAAGAAATCCTATCTATTAGAACTTATGAAAAATAAATTAAGTAAGCTACACATGTAGACGTTTACCTAATAAATTACCCACTTCCAATAAAGGATCGCTTTGTGGAGGTCTTACTAAAATTATGAGCTTAGTAATTTTTAGTTCATAAGGTTCAATTGCACAGATTATTTTATGTAGCCATAATTATAACATTGCTAAAATTCTATCATGCAAGGCATGAACCCCGAATTTATAGTTATAATTAATTACATAAAATAAATCACATAGCATGCTTTAAAGCTGTAAATAAAAGCAGTAAACGTGCTCCTATTATCTACAACATGCTTGTATGCTGCGCAATTAAATTAAACACGTATATCATGCGAAGACAAATAATTAAGCAAATAAAAAATGTCCTCGTGGCCCCATGATATGAAATAAAAATTAATTCTAACTATTACAAGTTGGAATTAATAATACAGATCTTCGACTGGGCTCCCACTTCTTGGACTGAGATCTGAATTCATTTTTCGAATTTGGGCCTCCAAGATTTGATTTATCGGAAAATTGGACAACTAGGCCAGTTAACCAAATCGCGGACCTAGGCACACATTGCAAGCCCAATAGTCCGTGAGAACTTAGCCCGACGAGCCACCACCGGCAAACCACCGTCGCCGGCAACTTGCCACCGCCGTGAGGGCTCTCGGAGTCGCGCAACAGCCATGCACGCACGTGCATGGTTGTAGCCCGCGATCCGCCTCCGCCGGCCGTTGCCCGTTTCGCATGCCGCCGCCCCAGCTTGCCCCGACTGTCGCCCGAACCGCCGTTCACTCTTCTTTTCCACCGTTAGCTCACCTAGGCTCGCCGAAAAACGCGCACGAAGCGCGGAGGGGACGCGCGCTCCGGCACACACCTGCAAACCCTAGGGTTTGCGCTGGTTGCGCCCATGCCGACACCACCGTCCTCCATCGCCGGTCTCCGCCTCCCGAGCCATCGTCTACCACCTTGCCCCGCGCCGACGTTGACCGAGGGAGGACCCGCACCCGCCGCCGGCGAGCGTGCAAAAGGTCGTGCGGGTCTTGTGCGCCCGCGCGAGCCCTAGGGCTTGTAGCGTCGCGCGCGCCCCCAGCCCTCGCGCCACGGTCCTGGCCGGCCGCCTGCCGTGCCTCCTCGCGCCATCGGTCGTGCCTGGGGCGCCGCAGCCGGCCCTACCGGCTGTGGCCGCGCGGCACCCTGCCTGCGTGTGCGCGCTAAAACCCTAGGGTTTCCACGCAGCCGCACAGCCCCCGTGCCCTACCGCGCGCCGGCCTGCCGTGCTCCACCGTGCGTGACCGCCGTGCACGACCTTCCCGCCATGCCGGCGCTGTCACGTGTCGTGTGGCCTTCGTGCTTCGTGTTCTTCGTTCTTCATTTTTTCCATTTTACAGATTTAATTTTCAAATAAAAGAATACATTGAATAATCCTAATTACAATCTAAAATCTAAATCTAACCACGGATTTATCTCGTGGGTGAAAAACGAATCCATATAAAAGGGCGGATTAACTCGAGAACCACGAGGACGAAAACCATTCAATCAATCCAAAAACCATCCATTGCATGCAATCAATAATAATAATCATGCATAATCATAGGCAATATTATTTTTCCGATAGAGCCAATTAATTAACCTGGCTCTGATACCAATTGAAGGGATTCGTGAACTGAATCACGAAGTCCGTTTGCCAAGGATCGTTAATTGGAATATAAAAAATAAATTGCTATGCCTATGAACAATCCTAGCATGCTCCTATATTATTATGCATAAGAAGGTTTATGCGGAATACCTGGATCGATGAACTCTGAAGAACGCGTGCGCGGAGATGCCCTTTGATCTTTCCCACGCACAAAGATTTGATTTCCTAACAGATTGAGGAAATAAATCTATGAAAATAAAGCAATTATTTTCGAAAAACAAGGAGAGAGAGAAGAAGAAAAATCCTCCTGATTTGATCTTCTGATCTGTATCCTGACTCGATCTGAAAATCTGGTGAAGATTCTCTATCAGATCCCTTGCCCGGTTGAGAAGCAGAATTTCCTCCTCATTCTCAAATCTTAGTCGATCACCATAGCTCCCAAAACCTGGTTTGCTGTGTGCAACTTATGATCTTGTGGTGCGTTGAGATCTGAGGAACTGAGGCCTATTTATAGGAAATTGCTGGACTCCTATTGGGCTTAAGTTTCATGGGCCAGACCAGGGACCAAAATGCAAATAGCAAATAAGGCCTATCAATTAATTAATTCCCATATTCAACCCAGAATATAATTAATTAATTAATATTGATTCATTCCACCAGAGAATCAATATTGTCCTACCTATTTGCTACCACGTTTTGAGGTACGGGTTGCATGGGCTCGGTATATCCCCAAATTTAAGGTTATAGACATTCGTTAATTAATTTAAGCTTTGACAAGCTATTTAATTAATTAACATCTTATATTCCTGAATCAATCCACTCAAACCTTTTCACTTATGCTTGAACTTAATCAGCCTGCAGGACTTAGCATAACGAACCTTTTGAGTTGTTCAGGGAATGTCACCATCCTATACTGGATGTGGTTACCTAGTTTCAATACCAGACAGTCATATACAAACTGCTATTACCCAAGATACAAATATATAAGCTCAACTAGAGCCTTTCACTGCAACTCAAAGTAATACACAATCTGCATATACTTCTGTACCTTCATTTAGGCTTAGGATCTTGTCAAGCCATAGAGATCTAGATTTTTTTAATGTCGGATAAAAGAATCGATCTCAACTTAGGTCCTTATCAATGTGTGCCCCACACCAGCATACCAAGCCATCCAAGATAAGATGCTTATTACTGCGTATGCTGCAGCCTACACCGACAGTTTATCCTGGAACTGTCTCAGCTGTGATAACTATTTATATCTCGCTAGGTCAAACGATCCATACGATCTTCCGTGATCTTCTACACACCGTATGATCTCCCTATCGACGAGATAAGATGATAATTGCGTTTGCGACACACGTTTGTTAATTCAGACAGGAGATGAACATACAACATTTATGATTCCCAGTATATTAACCAATCGACCTTGTACTTAATATACCAATCATAATGCTTTCTATATATAAATCCATCAAATTTTGCACACAAAACTTGAGCAAGATCGTCAAAATGGTGTGAGATCAAATTCTCATCCATGGATTTTTGATATGGAAGCAGAATAAAGTTGAGTCCACGCTCTCAGTTTTTATATTTTTGGAGAAACTTGCAAACTGAAGACTTATGTGATGCTATGACATCATGTATCAAACTGACGTCACATTATTTATCTTGATGAAGGATAAGCTTTGATCTAGTCAGCACCACTCAAGGAGCGAGAATTATTCAAATCAGAATGCAGAGAGTCCACTATACGTTGCATTGAATTCTGATCAAATGCAAATGAATGATGTAGCAACACGTCTCATGTCACATGTCTCGAGGATCTGAATCAAAAGTGGGAACATACACCTTTTTGTCAACCCTAGGGGTTCTCCCTAATAACCAATCTAGGTCTTAGGGTTTCCTCCTCTCAATAAAATTTCTTTTCCAAAAGAATACCCTCAAAATTCGAAGAGATGGTTGTTTTTACCAATGCAACGGTCTTCTCAATCGACACCTTTTGAGATCCCTAAAGTTGTGTCACCTCATTTGTCATTAATTAAACAACCTCTTCTGCTTATTTATTGAGAAATTTGGAAGGAAGATTGACCATTCATACTCTTCGATCTCTCAGAGAATATCAGTGCTTCAGATCTCCACTCAAAATGGACTCAGACATCGTCACCATTACCTTCTCTAATAATAAAGCAGTGAGAATCATTAGAGGGAAAACCTTGAACAAATCCGGTATTTAGCATATCACTTGAAAGGAATACATGGGGTATGAATATCTCAAACTTCAACTATGGCAAACCGGGCTAAAGAGGTTCCTCTTCACTTCTCCTTCTCGTTTCAGAACTAATCTTGTAGCAGAGTTTTGTTTGAATGCAAAGATCTCAGAGGACAGACTCTCAATCTCTTCCGCACTCTGTGGAAATTTCATAAAGCTCTCTCCCCACGTCCTATGGAGAGAGTTCGATGTTCCATTTACAGGAACAAAACTGAGGGAGTACCTTGCAGAAGACATGGGCTCTGAAGAAATCCACTGGATGAGAGGGAGAACCATCGACATCGGAGAATTTCAGATGGATATACCCATCAAAACTCTCCTCCCCACCCACGGGATGCATCTAAACATCATTAACAGAGCGGTGGTGTGTCGACCAGATTACTTGGGAGTATTCTGCACAGACTCTTTGTGTGAAATGATGGCATTGGATAACTCTGCCAAAGTTAACTGGGGAGAATATCTCTTCTCCAGAATCATGGAAGGAATTGAAGAAACTCCTTTCAAGTGCATACCCTATGGTCTCCAACTCAGTGTCTTCCTTCAAAGGGAGATTCCTCATATAACCATCGGAGAGGATCTCGTTGATACCGACTTCATCCTCTCCCGATGTATAAGAAGGATCGAGGATCTCCAGGCTGAAGGAAGTGGAACGGCCAAGAGAAGAAGAAGTTAGTATAGCCATCTTCGGCATATCTAGAATACCTTCTTCTTGTAAATGTTTACAGATTCCTAAATTTATATCTCTTGATGTCGTTAATAATTATTGACAAAAACGTGTCTTCTTATTTCACCCTTGAACTTAATTGAGAAATATCTCTCTCTAATTTAGGGAGAAGATTAATAAGGCAAGCTGTGTATTTAATATTTCAGTTCTCGAGTATTAGACTTATAAAAATATCATTGTAAACTCGACAAACTGACTTATTTACAAGCTTAGTGGTGGTTTTGACAACATCAAAATTGGGGAAATTGTTGGGAATTTAGGATAGCAATTCTCTTACCTTTTTTGTTTTAATGATAGAAACCACCCTAGGAAATGTCTCTAGATTAGCTTAGTTTTACAAACTTGTAATATTCACTTAGGATGTTTATCGACTTGTAAAAGTTGATCAAGACAAATTGGGCTTGTGAGTGATCCTTGCTATTTATAACAGATTA
Organism: Plectranthus barbatus; assembly: GCA_026898455.1. Lineage (NCBI taxonomy): Eukaryota > Viridiplantae > Streptophyta > Magnoliopsida > Lamiales > Lamiaceae > Plectranthus > Plectranthus barbatus. The sequence goes on along the minus strand of JAPKLW010000590.1, from coordinate 338,109 downwards.
ATCATAGAATAGTTGTCAAATAAATTTATAACTCGAATGTCGAACCCACAGAGAAAAGATGCGTGAAATAGTCCTATATACTAAAGCATGGTCTCAGATTACTTGTTTGATTAATTCAGAAATCAGGTTTGAATTTATAAAATTAGGCAGAAAAATTAAAATAAAACTTAAATCAAATAAAGCGAAACACAGATCCTAGGGCAGAAATCTTATTATTGATAACATGTAAGAACCAATTAAATCAACATGTGGAATACTTCAATTATGATATATTTCCTTGGTCAGGCAAATATAACCTAGATTACTAATTAGTGACTATCTCCTCTCGGTCTCAAGAACACCAAATTAGTCAATCTCATAAGCATCTCAGTTGGACAGTATAGAGTATATCATGCATTCCTAATCCCACTATCAATATTCACCTCTCAGTCATTCTATCAATAGCTAGACATCTAAATTAATCGTCGCCTCTCGATCCTTAAATTAATCTATAATAAACACAGGAATCATGAACATAATTAATTAATCCTAAACATGCATCCACAATAATATTCAAACCCTCATTCTAGGAATTTAGCTAGACATAATTGAATAAAAAGACATAATTAAAGGAAAATAAACTTGTATTGAAAATAAAAACAAAATTTCAAAGAGTGTAGGAAAAATAAATACTAGACTCTAAATTACTACTGAAATAAAAGAAAATAAAAACATAAAAAGAAAGCACAAAAATATATATTGAATGGTCTAAACTAGAGGGGTATTTATAGTGTTTAATTGGGCTTTACAAGGCTGAATTCTATAGGAGATAAGATTAGATCTGATGCATATCTATATCTCCATGTCCTATAATGAATATATCTTTAATCTTGAGTCTTCAGGGCTTCCAATATGATATATCTCTTAAATCTTGGACAAATCTCGCCCAAGATTTGTGAAAACCTTCCAAAAACTCGTCAAAAATATTTGCGTCGATCAACGCAGGTCTGCATCAATCGACGCGCATCCATGTCGACCGGTCTTTGGCTTCATCGATCGATTATGAGTGTTCTCACAGTTTTGGCCACAACTTTTGCTTCCGAACTCCGGTTGACCACATTTCAGTTGCATTGGAAAGCTAATTTAAAGTTCTTTTGATTGCAATGCTCCATTAGCTCAAATTATAAGTGTGTAAGAAGTAGTGACTATTTCTATGAACATCCACTGCTTTCGGTACGGATTTTTGGTGAATTCGACCTCAAACCTGCAAAAACACACCACTACAAGCGCATTGAAATGCTCCATTTGCTCAAATTATAAGTGTGTAAGAAGTAGTGACTGTTCTATGTACATCCACTGCTTTCGGTACAGATTTTCGGTGAATTCGACCTCAAACTTGCAAAAATACACCACTACAAGTGCAATACCCTCCTAGAGTGACTCATGCAATAAAAATAACTAAAATAAACTAAAATACAATTAAAAACAAGGATAAATTAAACCAATAATGAGTGCAAATATGAACTCATCAGTGAACGAAGCCATGAGTTTGGTCATCTGAAGATAAGAAGAAACAAAGACTCAAGCGACAAACTGGCGAACTGAAAACCATCTCAGCTTGATGCAAACCACTCAGATAAACTGGCGAATTTCACTTGCTGGGACAATAACCAGTTCATCAAGTAAACTTTTTTCTCACGTGTAGAGACAAAGACACACCTGAGGAATCTAAAGAACCAGACTTAAGGAAAAGGAGATTTCTTAAAGTCAGAAGTTCAAACGTCCAGTTTAGTATTCCTCAAACTAGCAAGCCATTCTAACACGCAGTAGGATGTCGACATTCTTTGTCAAAAAAGACAAAGCAATTGCGGCAGAGCAGAAAAGATAACTTGTTACCATCTAATCAGAGACCCCACGAATAGTTCAAAATCTGGATTGTCTCAAAATAGCTCATTTACCAAACCCTTCCTTACTTCGCTTATAAATAGACAAAGGAATTTTTAGAGAAAATGATACGCGTTACGAACTTACAATTACGATGCTACATCCAAAAGAATTCTGCTAGAGCAAACTGATCATATCGTAACCGTCATCACCAAACAGAGACTCCAAAAGTTCTTCTTTCTTGTTCAAAGCAATTTTCAAATAGTTTATTGTGTCTTATCTTTAGACACGACTCTAAGCTTCACAGCTTGAGTTTTCTTTTGGAGCTCTTTCTCTCCTAGAAAGATCACATCAGTTGTAGCTGTTAGAAACTAGGAAACTAGTTTACTCATTATTTGATATTTTGGTGTGTCAAAACTAGCTTTTAAGTTTGTAGATAGTTTCTTGTATAGGATAATTTGAGTTGTAATAGAGAAACTAGAAAAGAGCTTGAGATGCTGAAGTCAAGTTTCAGAACTGAAAGTTGAAGAAACTAGAAACTAGAAATCAGAAATCTAGTTTTGAAATTTGAAACTTGAAAAGACTAGAAAATCATTTTTTTGGAAACTGAGTTTTCACCTGCGAAGCTACATCAGAGGAAACTAGAAACTAAAAAATAATGAGGAATTCAGTTTTTAGTTTCAAAGCTTAAAGAACACGTGAAAAGCGAGAAGACAAAAGGAATCTGAGTGGAACTCAAAGTCTTATCCAAGATTTCTTAAAAAATGTCGAACTCAATCATGTACAATGAATCTTCAATTTTTAAGTTCCTCGGACTGAAACTTGCTCTGACAAGAGTAGGTGAAAGTACACTGCACAAAAGCAAAAGCACATCAGAGTAGTGCAGAGCAGGTGATAAACTCGTATTTACACTTACTTGTCCATGTTTTTCTCCATTGTTTTAGTTAATTTAGGTGTATTTATTATTTTCGTGCATGAGTGTATTATAGAGGATGTTATGCTTACCATGGTGAGTTTTTGCAGGTTTTTGGGCTAAAAAGTGGCCAAGTGATGAAAAGAGCCAGAATGACAAAGCTGTTTTTTCGATCGACACATGGGATGTCAACCGACATGGAAAACAAGCTGAAAACCCGAGCAAAACCATCCATGTTGACCGAAACAACAAAGAGGCAAATAAATTAAGAATGGGGTATTAAATTCATCAACTCAGCAATAGGGTATAAATCATATTAAAATGGATTCAATTCCTTGTTTGACAATTAAACCCTAGATTACTAACGTGTTACTATCTCCTATAGGTCTCAAGAACACAAAATTAATCAATCTCAATAGTAATCTAATTTAAACCTACAATTAACTCTTCATTTTGAGGCAGAAATCAATTGCATTTATTCTCTCTTTCGATTACCAATTTTCACATTTCAGTCTTCAATTGCTAACTACGAATGTAGATTCAATTTCATTCCCCGATCCTTCATTAAATCTAGATTCGATTAAATTAAAAGAAGAAAATCAAACCATGATATTGAGTTGAATCATTTAAACATGCATCAAGATGATCATCAAAGCCCTAGAAGCTTTAGGGTTTCTAGCCACAAAACATTGATAGAAAAAAAGCAGACATATTATTAAAATTCATAAATTAACTTAAAATAAAAGGGAAACTTGAAGTCTTGAAAAAATCCAATGTTAAATTAATTCTACAGTATAAAATATGTAAAAAAAAAAGTGTCTATAATTTTCGAGCTATCTAGTATTTATCGAGGAGAAATTATATCTCAATTAGGTATTGGGCTAAAATATTGAGAACTTCCAAACTGGCCTTTTCCATCTCTGACCTCTGTGTCGATCGACATATGGCGTGTCGATCGACATGGAGCTTCATGTAGTTCTTCTCTTCAGCTTCAATTTTGATCGCTGCCAGCTTCTCATGTCGATCGACACAAGGTGTGTCGATTGACATGGACTTCCATGTCGAGCCTTCTTTGATCCTGCCTTCGGTCAAAATCGACCACCCATGTCGATCAACACGCACCATGTTGATTGACATTGATGGTTTTATTCAAGTTTTTGACTTGTCTTCCACTTCGGTTGATATAACGTGTGTCGACCGAAACAACAGCTTCGTTATTCCGACTCTTTTTATGACTTGGCCACTTTTTAGCCCAAAAACCTGCAAAAGCTCACCATGGCAAGCATAACATCCTCTATAATACACTCATGTGCGAAAATAACTAATAACTACACCTAAATTAACTAAAATAATGGAAAAAATATGGATAAGTGAGTGTAAATACGAGCTTATCAGCAGGCTGCTACAACAGACAAAGTATGGGCAATGATTGGACGACATGTTGTTTGTCTCTAACGAACAGAAATTCAAACGGTCATCAATCTTCCTATAAATAGTAGACCACATCTTCAGAGAAGAGCCAATCGATAATCAACAACCTAAAACTTATGCGAAGAACAAGCCAAAACTCTGTCAAAGTAAAAGCTCTTTGAATATTTCTATGTAGCTTTCGAGAACATGAGACTTAGTTTTCTAGCTTAAGCTAATCATTTGGTGTTATTACTTTTTAAGTAATATACACATCAGTAAGTTTTCCTCATTCGAATTCTGATTCTCACGGGTAAGTGCCAACCACACATCATTCTAGGAAGAACAACGAACATACACCATTCCAGTTTGAAGATTGCGAGGTGCGTCCTCACTTCAAGACTGAAGAAGGAAACAGACCAAGTTTTTGGGCGAGTGTGCTAGTAGGCCGACGGACATTGACATTCGAAGGGCTAGCTATAGATCGTGAGATCTTATAATCTGCAACTTAGTGAATTCCCTGATTAAGTTCCGAAGAGTGGACGTAGGACTTAAGGATCCGAACCACTATAAATATCCACTGTCGTTTATTGTTTTATTTAAGTTTATGCATTCTTAGTTTTCAAGCTGATTTGAAACCTTCAATACATTCTGAGTATTGAAGTGTATAATTGAAAACTGAAACTTAAATTAATTAGAGACTAAGTTTACCTAAATCAAGTTTTCGGAAACTGAAAACTGAAATTTGAGTTTCAATTTTTAGAGTGCAAACATATTAAATACTTTCGCTGCATATTAAATCACTCTAATCTCGGGTCCAACTAGTGGTATCAGCAACGGTCAGTCCTTACAGGCTGGTTGTGTTGAATTGCTTAGGACCGGATTCATTTCTTGCACTCGTTCTTTCTGATTTAGCTCAGGTAAAGAAGGATGATGAACATCACCAAGCTTCCCAAGTACTCCACAGAGAAGTTCAACATGTGGAAGAAGAGTGACCCCATTATTATGAAGAATATTCATCCAGAGATGGCTGAGATGATAACAAATGGACCATTGAAGATCACGAAGGTCAACATCCAACTTGGAGGAACCGATGGTCCAGAAATCGTAGAAAAGCCTTATGCTGAGTGGACAGCTAAAGACAAGGCCCGTGCACATCATGACATGATGGCCCACAAACTGATTTTGGCATCCCTACCAGAAGCCTTGGTTGAAGATGCCTCAGAGTATGACAATGCCAAACAAGTATGGGATTTTCTTGTTACTCTAACGCAAGAAACTGGTCAAATAAAGCGCATCACGATGCAGATTTGTATAGACAAGTACAAATCATTCCAGATTCTTCCTGGAGAAAAGATCAAATCAATGGAAGCTCGGTTCAACGCGATCGTCTGCGAAGTGAAAAACTTGGGGAGAGAGTACTCTGTTGTTGATCTAAATGTAAAAGTCCTCTCAAAGATTCCCAAAAGCATTGGTTTGTTAAAACTACCAACTTAAAGGAGAAGGAACTGTCAAAGATGTCGACCAAGAATGTATTTGTCCAACTTCAGGCACATGAATGGGACATCCAGACGGTCAACAAGAACAAAGCAATCCGAACTTTCAGTTCACTAGTCACAAATGATGAGGATGTTGCCTTTTTCATAAAGAGAGAACTCTAGAGAATACCAAAGAAGTCGCACCAAACAGAAAAACCGAGTGGTCAGACTTCTACATCAAAGAATACCTCCTCAACATTGTATTCCCACAAGAAGGAAAATGGGATTTCAATTGCTGAACTGGAGAAACAGATGTGAAAATTGACCAAGCTCATTGAGAGAGCTAAGGCAAAAACTAAAAGCTCACAGGGAGGTGATCAGAAGTTCATTGAAAGAGCACCAAAAGCTTGCTTTGATCGCCCTCTAGTTGATGAAGAAGAGGGAGAAAGATTGAGGAAAGTGTTCGAGAAGAGAGCTTCCAAAGCTGTTGCCAAAGCTATGCTCTCCAGAACTGAAGTACCAGACATTCCCAACAATGATGATGACTACTACACATCAGGGGAAGAGTCAGAGGAGGAAGCTCTACTGGTCTTCATGGCAAGGGAGATGGTGCTTCAGACGAGGAAACTGAAGAACTAGGAACTAAAAAACTGGTAACTCGTTTTCAACTAATTTCTAGTTCTTCTGCATACATAGACGAGGACTCAGAATCAATTTGCTTGGATTTAGATGATATTTATCTCGAAAATATTTCGAAGAATTTGCTAAGTTTCATGAATTGAAAAACTTCTTAGTCAGTGAAAACACCTCACTGAAACTTCAAGTTTTTACTTTGACCGAGGAGATTGAAAAATCTAAGTCACACAGTGAGGAACTGACAAAACTAAGAAAATTCCCTTTTGCTCAAAAATTTTAAAATTATTTCTGAGGAATCTGACTCTCTGAAATCAAAAGTTGCTCAAGAGGAAAAACTTATTTGCTCACTTTATTTGAGCACGAGCAAAACTGAAGAAGCTTTGAAAGCTGAAAGAGATCCTCTGACAAATCAGGGATATGTTATGTTGAAAATGATTCTAGCATTCATGCATCTTCTTCAAAAACTGAAAAACTTAAAAACCATCACTTTAGAGGAAATTCCAGTTTTGAAGTAAAGTTGTTAGGCAAAGGAGTAGCTAAAATTAGCAAAAACTTGAGTTTGGCCTATCAGGTTAAAGGGAATAAGAATTCAGTTCTTAAACTGAATCAACCCGAAAGGAAGCCAAATTTGCCTAAGAAACTGAAAAAACAATATGTTCCAAGTGCAAGGAAATCAGTTTCGACAACTAATGTTTCGAGGAGTTAATTTCACCACCGGATTACAGAAATCTGAGATCCTTCTATCATAACTCATCCAAGTAGGGGGAACAACTACTTGAGGTCTGAGCCCAATCACATCTCATTTTTAAGGGTTAAGAAGACTACACACTCGGAATAAGTTTCTCGAGACTCTTTCAAGAAATCAATTTTCATTAAGAGTTTGCACACACCCACTAGTCCTTCTGCATTGCAGTTGTTGGAGTAGTCTCAATATAACTCGAGGAAGTAGTTCGAGTGGGTCGAGGAGACTAGTCCGGTAAAGTGGGTCGAGCCCATGTAGGTCGAGGAACTAGATAAGCTGTTCGAGATGGATAGATATGGAAAAGATATGGTGTATATCTAGTTTCCTTGTTGGACAAGATTTATCCTTATTGGTATTAGATTTGGATAGGCATAAATCTATTAGATAGATTTAGGTTTAGATATATCTGACCATATCTAGGTTTTATATTCCTTATGTGATTAGGAATATCTCCCTATAAATACCCCTGCTCACCACCAATTTAATTGTCATACTTTTGTATTTTCTTCACCATAATAAAATCATCATCGAGAAGGCTTGAAGAGTGGACGTAGAGCTTACGCTCGAACCACTATAATTCTTTGTGTTCTTTATTTTCTGTTAGTCATTTGTGTCTGCAATTGCTTCAATTCACAATAAATTGGTGCGGTGAACGTGGAGGAGGAAGGATTGCGATGGGTTCAGTCAAGTTCGAGTTGGAGCGCACGTGATCGAATGATTTTGGTTTGTGGAAGTTGAAGATACAAGCATTGCTTGTACAACAAGGCTTGGACGGTGCCTTGAAGGGAGAGGCTGGGTTACCTGACACGAAGATGGAACAACAGAAGAAAGATACACTGGCGAAGGCGCATAGTGCACTGATTCTGAGTCTCAGAGATACGATGTTGAGGAAGCTGTCGAAGGAGAAAACGGCAGCGGTAGTATGGACCAAACTGGAATCCTTATATATGAAGAAATCCCTAGCGAATCGTCTCTATCTTAAACAATCGTTGTATTCATTTAAGATGCAAGAGGGAAGACCGATCAACGAGCAGCTCGACGAGTTCAATAAGTTGATCCTCAATCTGGCAAATATTGATGTGTCGATAGGAGATGAGGATCAAGCATTGATGTTGTTGAGTGTGCTGTCAAAGAGTTATTCGAACTTCAAGGAAGCCTTAATGTATGGAAGAGAGTCATTGACCATGGATGAGGTTCAGTCTGCTCTAAATTCGAAGGAGTTAAATGAGAAGAACGGGGAGTGAGAGAACTCTTATGGAGAAGGCTTGGTGGCTAGGGCGGCTCGAGGAAGACCGGAGATGAGGAACTCCAATAGGGGAAGTTCGAGGTCAAGGTCGAGGCCAAAGCCAGGATCACAGCCAAAGGTCAAGTGCTTTCACCGTCAAAAGAAGGGACACATAAAAAAAGATTGTCCAGAGAGGCAGACAAAGCAGGAGCAGAAGCAGCAGGCGGATGTAGCTGTTGCTGAGCAGGAATATGACTCTGGAGAGGCATTAGTGATTTTGAATGAGCGCTCGGAAAGGGAATGGATATTGGATTCAGGTTCTACATTCCACATAACACCTAATAAGTCATGGCTCGAAGGGTTCGAGGAGCAGGAGAACTCGAGTGTTCTTCTGGGTAACAATAAACCAAGCAAGGTGGTTGGAATGGGTTCGGTGAGGATTACGATGCACGATAACATAGAAAGTGTACTTTGAGATTCAAGGTACGTTTCAGAACTTAAGAGAAACTTGTGTAGGGTTTTTCCGTGAACCGAATCACCAAAACCAAACTGAACCGGATCGATTTATGGTTATTGCGCATAATTAAAATTCTCAAAACCTAGCATGCTCCTATGAATTTAATACGAAGAATTGTGGATTTAGGGTTTATCGTAACTCCGTCGAGTCTGAACCGATCTTTCACATTTGAATTCCAAATCTCAATTCAACCACGCGATCCGATTTAATCTGTGGAAACAGAAATTAGAGACCTAATTTCTAGATTAAAATCGAAACAGAAAGAGAAGGAAGAAAGAAAATCTATTCTCCAGATTAGATCTTCAGGGCTGTGTCCCAATGCTGTTCAGATCTACTACTGGTGAGGACTCCGTAAATCTGTAATCTGAGCAGGACCAGAATCGAAATTCTCCTCCTTTCACTCCCAAAATTGGTGCCTCCCTCTCTCTCTAGGGTTAGTGTATTTCAACTGTGTTATGACTTATGAGAGAGAGCTGTCTATTTATAGACCTAGGGTTGGAAACCCTAATGGGCCATTTTGGGCTCAATTCAGCATATTAATTGGGCCAGTCCTGGGACCTAATGCAAATAATAAAGTGGGCCAATAATTAATTAATTCCCATGTCCACAACCCAGGACACAATTAATTAATTAATATTAATTCTTTTTCACCACAGAATTAATACTGACCTACCCCTTTATTACCACGTTATGAGAACGGGTTGCTTTAATTGAGAATCCCCATATTTAAGGTTACCGAACATCCATTAATTAATCGGAGCCTCTGACAAGCTCTAACTACAATTAATTAATATCTTATAATTCCTGAGTAGTACCACTCAAACCTTATCACTCGTGCCTGAACTTAATTAGCCTGCAGGACTTTGGCACGATGAATGTTATTGAGCTCCTCAGGGAATGTCCCCATCCTATTACTCGGATATGGTTACCTAAGTCCAGTCTCAGGCGGTACTACACGAACTGCTGTTACCCAAGATGCAGATATACGAGCACATTACTTAGGCTCTCCACCATGGCAAGTCAAAGCAACAGTCAACCCGTGCAAACCCCTGAACCTTCGTTAGGGTTTGGACTCAATCAATATAACAAGATCTTATATTCGCTGATGTCAGACAGACGAATACATCTCACTGCGGTCCATCAATACGCCACCTCTGCGTACCAGCATGTCAAGTAACCAAGACAGACTACTTATTCCGACATTGTCGCAGCCATCCGAACAGACGTATCCTCATACGCTGTCTCGGCTGTGATCAGGTTTATGTCTCACTAGGTCAAGTGATCATACTATCTTCTGCGATCTACAACACGCCGTATGATCGTCCCTATCGGTGAGACAAGAGGATACCATTGTTCATACATGTACGATTGTTAACAGATAGGAGAAATAAACCGTTGTATACTCATTGTAATAAATGCTTTCAATATACAAAACCCATCAACTTGATCTCTTTGGAGATGCTCGACGAATTGGGTTACACGATCAAGATGGAAGCTGGGACTTTGAAGGTGTGCAAAGGATCCCTGGTCTTGACGAAAGGAGCTCGAAGAAATGGAATATACACTCTGATGGGGAGCACGGTGATTGGGGAGGCTTCGATAGTGACGGTTGACAAGTCAGTACTATGGCACATGCGGCTCGGTCACGTTAGTGAGAGAGTGCTACAGGAGTTATCGAAGCAAGATCTGTTGCTCGGGGATAACATCAGAGAGCTGGGTTTACGTGAGAATTGCATCTATGGAAAATCTCATCGGGTAAAGTTCGGAGTAGGTCGAGAGAGAGCTCACGGAACTCTGGATTACATCCACTCAAATCTATGGGGACCTTCAAGGGTCAGTTCGAATGGAGGAGCGAGGTACTTCATGAGCCTCATTGATGATCACTCAAGGAAGGTGTGGGTCTACATCTTGAAGAATAAGAGTGATGCTTTGGAGACCTTCAAGAAGTGGAAAGTGCTGATCGAAAATCAAACTGGAAGGAAGGTGAAGAGGCTGCGAACTGACAATGGCCTTGAGTATTGCTCGAAGGAGTTCAAGAGGTACTGCTCGAAGCACGGTATTGCGAGGCACAAGACATTGGCTGGAACACCTCAACAGAATGTATTGGCGGAGAGGTACAATCGGACGTTGCTGGAAAGAACGAGGTGCATGTTGTTCGGTGCAAAGTTACCCATGTTGTTTTGGGCAGAAGGAGTGACTACTGCAGCTTATTTGATCAACCGGTGCCCTTCGACTGCACTAGGTTTCAAGACACCGGAAGAAATATGGTCTGGTCATCCTCCGGATTTTATCAACCTTAGAACTTTTGGTTGCGTAGCTTATGCGAACATCAAAGGAGATATGCTTGGGAGGAGGGCATTGAAATGCATATTCATTGGGTACCCTGAAGGAGTGAAAGGGTACAAGTTATGGTGTCTCGGGCTGGATATAAGAAAGTGCATCTTTAGTAGGGATGTGACATTCAAGGAGGAGCTGGTAGGAGAACTGGATAAAGGGACCGAGGAATGGGAAAATATCCTTGAGAAACAAGGTGGTGCTTCGGAGGAACAGTCTGACAAGGTCGAATGAGATAGATCAGTTGCTGAGATTGAGGTGAAGTCGACCAGTGGGTCGAAGAGAGTACCTCAGGTGGATGGAGAGATCGAGGTGGTTCGAGGGTCAGGTGCGCTTCAAGATTATAATCTTACGAGAGATAGGGAACGAAGGCAGATAAGACCTCCCACTCGATTCGGATATGCTGATGTGTTAGCATATGCCTTTGTTATGGCGGAAGAGGTAGAGCTGGATGATACTGAGCTGAAGAGCTTACCGAGTCCATAACCTGTAAGGAGAGGCTCAAGTGGCTCGATGCCATGAAGGAGGAGATGGATTCCTTGAAGAAGAATAACACCTGGGAGTTGGTGGAAAAGCCAAGGGAGAAGCAATCGACAGTTAGCCGTAAGTGGATCTTCAAGAAGAAACATGAGGTTTTTGGGGTTAGATTCAAGGCTAAACTAGTTGCTCGAGGTTTCACGCAACGAGAAGGTGTGGATTATGGCAAGGTGTTTGCGCCAGTGGTAAAACAAAGGTCGATCAAGCTGATCTTATCGTTAGTTGCTCGGTATGACATGGAGTTGGAGCAACTGGATGTGAAGACCGCATTCCTGTATGGAGAGCTGGAAGAAAGGATCCTTATGACGCAACCCGAGGGTTTCGAGGAAGCCTGTAGTGGGGAGAAGGTGTGTCTTCTCAATAAGTAATTGTATGGATTGAAGCAGTCTCCAAGACAGTGGAACGAGCGGTTCGACAAGTTTATGATTCAGCAGGACTTTGTTCGATGCAAACATGACCCATGTGTATATTTTTGAGGTGAAGATATGAAGACTCGAATTTATCTACTGCTTTATGTAGATGACATGCTGATAGCAAGTCGAGATAAGCAAGGGATAGACGAACTGAAAGAAGCTCTGAGTTAGGACTTCGAGATGAAGGATCTCGGTTGTGCTTGAAGGATTCTGGGTATGGAAATAGTTCGAGACAGGGCTCGAAGAAGACTTACGTTATCTCAAGAGGGATACTTGATGAAAGTTCTTGAGAAGCATGGAATGAAGGATGTAAAGTCTGTGCTCACTCCGTTAGCAGCTCATTTCAAGTTGAGTGCTGCTAGGAAACTCGACGAGGAGGAAAGGGAGTTTATGAGAGGTGTTCCTTATGCGAGCGTTGTCAGTTCATTAATGTATGCTATGGTCTGTACGAGACCGGATCTTGCTTATGCTCTCAGCATGGTTAGTAGGTTCATGGCCGAACCTAGGAAAGAGCATTGGGCAGCTCTGAAGTGGGTCCTCAGGTATGTTCGAGGGACAGTTGAACAGGGTCTAGTCTTCGAGGATGATAGTTCGAGCTTGAGGCTCCCAGTCGAAGGGTTTGTGGACTCGGATTATGCAGGATGAATGGATACGAGGAAGTCATTGACGTATTTTGTGTTCACATCATATGGATCGACGATTAGTTGGAGAGCAAGTCTGCAGAGGGTAGTTGCCTTATCTTCGACGGAGGCGGAGTACATTGCCTTGACCGAAGCGATTAACGAAGGTCTGTGGTTGCTCGGGTTCATGAACGAACTGGGGACTGATCAAGGAAAGATGAAGGTTTCCTGTGATAATCAAGGTGCTTTTCAGTTGGCAAAGAATGATGTTCATCATGAGAGAACTAAGCACATCGATGTGAAGTTCCATTTTATTAAAGATGTGGTGGCAGCCGGAGAGGTTGAGCTGCACAAGGTCAATACTCTCGATAATCCTGCGGATATGATTACAAAGCCAGTTCCAATTACTAAGTTTGAGTACTGTTTGGAACTGGTCAAACTGTTGAAGTCAAACTGAAGAGGAGGTGCCAAGCCGAGGTGATATTGAGCCTAAGGTGGAGAATTGTTGGAGTAGTCTCAATATAACTCGAGGAAGTAGTTCGAGTGGGTCGAGGAGACTAGTCCGGTAAAGTGGGTCGAGCCCATGTAGGTCGAGGAACTCGATAAGCTGTTCGAGATGGATAGATATGGAAAAGATATGGTATATATCTAGTTTCCTTATTGGACAAGATTTATCCTTGTATTAAACATTATTTGAAACATTTTACATAAAGAAAAGGGCGAAATATTAAATAGAAAAATATTAATTAATTTCCTTAGGGCATCCACAGTGGGGAGAAGATATGAGGTAGAAGTTGATGTGGA
>JAPKLW010000590.1:288425-309620 GCA_026898455.1 Plectranthus barbatus | reverse complement strand
GTGGAAGAAGTCGTGACTGTTCCTTTGAACATCATCTGCTTTCGGTATGGGTTTTCATTGAATTTGGCCTAAAACCTGCAAAATATTACCATGACAAGCATAATATCCCTATAAACACTTCATGCTCGATTATTAACTAAAAACTCAAATAAATGCAAGAAACCAATAAGAAAACGACGTGATAAGTGAGGTAAAATACGAGCTTATCTTTGAGCCCCCGGTGGTTGATACTGAACCGGTTAAGGAGGTCGAAGCTGAGAAGAGCCGCGAGGAGATGGAGGCGGAGTCCTTTCTGAATGAGGAAGCTACTGATGATGCTGAGAAGAAAACCGATGGGGATGGCCTAGCGTAGATATTTTCTTATTTTTAGCGAACCTCTGACCTGTATTCGTATAACTGATGTGACACATACTTTTCTTTTGATGTCTTGATGGTTGATTTTGGACCGTGCTTTTATAATCTGATTTGCTTGCTGTTCTACCATTTTTCTCGTCATTGTTGTTTTGTAATTTGTCACATGTTTAGCCGCGTTGGTGCCCGCACATTTGAACATCGATTTCTGGTTCGCGTGGGGTGTAGCTCCCTTTGAGTCATTTCGGTCGGAGCTGGTTAGTCGATGTCGAGGAGCTGAGAGGATCGATAGCGAGCAATTGAGCTCGTCGACTTCGACCCTTTGACTTTGCTGTGGATAAATGATAAGAGGTCAGGTTGGGCGATGCCTTTGCATCGCCCCTCCGACGCTCAAGTTAGTAAGGGTGTTTTGAATGAAAGATTGACGAGATAAAATGTAGATGTCAGGTAGAAATGTAAATGTAAAGTTGAAATAGCGTATCTGTATACTAGTGATAGTATTTTTTCAAGTGCTTGATGTTCCAACTGTTCTGCATGCTTCTTTCTTCTAACGTTTTGAGCTGGTAAGCCCCGCGCCCTACTATTTTGGATATCTTATAAGGGCCTTCCCAATTCGGTGCTAGCTTTCCAGCTCCGGATTCTCTTGTGTTCTGGAACACTCTTCTTAGGACTAGCTCGCCGTCTTGGAAGCTTCTAAGCTTTAGTTTCTTATTGTAGAATCGTTCTACTTGTAGCCGTCGTCGGGAGGCCCTGACTGCAGCGTCGTCTCGTACTTCGTCTATGAACTCAAGGTTTTTCTGAAGTAGGTCTAGGTTCTCTGCTCCATTGGCGAATTCTACTCTTGGACTGCGGGTGGTGACCTCGACAGGGGCTACGGCCTCAACCCCGTATGCTAGTGAGAAAGGTGTGGCTCCAGTGGCAGTTCTTTGTGTGGTCCGATAGGACCAAAGGACCACAGGGAGTTCTTCTACCCACCTGGACCCGTGCGGGCTCAGTTTCTTCTTCAGGGTTGCCATTACTGTCTTGTTAGTAGACTCCGCTAGGCCGTTCGCTTCGGGGTATCGGGGTGTTGAGAATACTAGTTTTATCCCATAGGTGCTGCAGAAGGTTTGTATTCTTTCACTGACGAATTGTCGTCCGTTGTCGGTGCGTATCTCTTTTGGGATTCTGAAATGGCATAGGACGTGTTTCCATAGGAATTTGATGACCTCGAGGTCTCGGGTTCTTCCCAATGCTTCGCCTCCCACCCATTTGGTGAAGTAGTTTGTTACCATCAGGATATGGTCTTTTTGCCCGGTCCGTTTTGGGAGAGGTCCCACTAGGTCCATGCCCCAGACCATGAACGGCCAGGGGGTAATTGATGCATGGAGTGGCTCTGCATGTTTGTGAGTTGACGTTTGAAAATGTTGGCAGCTGTCGCATCTCTTAACGTAAGCAATGGCGTCCTTTTTTAGGGTAGGCCAGTAAAATCTGGCGGTGATTATCTTGTGGGACAATGACCGGGCCCCAGCGTGATTTCTGCAATCTCCTTCGTGAATCTCTGCAAGCACATTTTCGGTTTTTGGTGACGCAATGCAGTGGAAGAGGGGTCCTCCGAATGATCGTCGGTACAACCTGTTGTTAATTAGGATGAATCGGGCGGCTAATCTTTCTATCTTGGCCAACTCATTTCTGTCGCCAGCTGGGGTTTCTCCGTTTAAGTGCTGGATGAGAGGGTGTCTCCAATCGTTTCCGTCCTGGTTAACAGGTGCGACGCTGTTTTGGGTGGAGACGGATAGTGCTAACAGCCAGACCTCGGGGATTGGTCTGATGCTTAGGGAGGAGCTGGTGGTAGCCAAACTTGCCAAGGCGTCTGCCCTGGCGTTTGACTCCCGAGGGATATGGCGGAGGTCCCATTCATCCATTTTCTCCTTCAAACTCTCGATAAGAGAGTGATATAGCCTCAGGCACTCTTCTTTTACGGCATAAGTGCCATCTAGTTGGTTGACTACCAGCTGGGAGTCGATTTCTGCGCGGACTCTACGAGCCCCGAGTTCTAGAGCTAGTTGGATCCCTTGGATGAGCGCCTCGTATTCAAGCTCGTTATTTTTGGTCGGGAAGTCTAAGCGAATGGCTCGTTCGTAACTCTCTCCCTGAGGATCTGTTAAAACTACTCCGGCTCCGTTGCCATGGACATTGCTCGCCCCATCAACTTTTAGAGACCAGACTCCGGCATCTTTGTCGGCCTTTGTCATATGTGCTACTTCGCATTCCGCTTTAAGTTGCAGGTTTGTTGAGAAATTGGAAACAAATTCGGCTAATACTTGTGATTTGATGGCAGTCCTTGGTTCGTATTGAATTCCGTGACCACCTACTTCTACTGCCCACTTGAGTAGTCTTCCCGACAGGTCGGGCTTAGACAGTACGGCCCTAATGGGATAGGTCGTGATCACCCTGATAGATGTGCTTCGAAGTATGGCCGCAACTTTCGGGCAGCATTTACGAGGGCCAACGCAAGTTTTTCTAGGGCGGTGTATCGGGTTTCTGCATCTAGCAAGGATTTACTAGCGTAATGCACCGGGTGCTGTCTGCTGTCAACTTCGCGTACCAAAACAGCCCCGACTGCGTGGTCTGACACTGATAGGTAAAGCAACAGAGTTTCACCGTCAATTGGTTTAGACAGCAGCGGTAGGCTGGCTAGGTAAGCTTTTAGTTCTTCCAGTGCTTTTGCACATTCTTCGGTCCATTCGAACCATTTCCCTTTTTGCAAAGTGCTGAAGAAGGAATGAGTTCTTTCAGAGTAGCGCGATATGAAGCGGCTGAGGGCTGCGAGACGCCCAGTCAGCTTTTGGACTTCTTTTGGGAACTTCGGATGTTCTATGCTCTGGATGGCCCGGATCTGCGTTGGGTCTGCTTCGATTCCTATTTGGGTTACTACATGACCGAGGAATTTGACGGAGGATACTCCAAACGAGCATTTTGCCGGGTTCAGCTTCATGTTGTATCTCTCCAAGGTCCGAAACACGTCTTCTAGGTGGGTCATGTGATCTTGTGAGTTGAGTGATTTGACGAGCATGTCGTCAATGTAAACCTCCATGGTCTTTCCAATCTTATCCCTGAACATGGAGTTAACAAGGCGTTGATACGTTGATCCTACGTTCTTCAGCCCGAAGGGCATCACCTTGTAGCAATAGATGCCCTGACTGGTGATGAAGGCAGTCTTTTCCTGATCGGCCGGATGCATCTGTATCTGATTGTATCCTGAAAAAGCGTCCATAAAACTCAGAAGCTCATGCCCCGCCGTTGCGTTAACAATGACGTCGATGTGTGGTAGAGGGTAGGGATCCTTCGGACAGGCTTTGTTCAAGTCTGTGAAATCGATACAGACCCGGTTTTTTCCATTTTTCTTTTTGACGACTACCACGTTGGCAAGCCAGGTGGGATAATATACTTCTCTAACCGATCCAATATCAATGAGCTTTTGCACTTCTTCATTTATTGCTTGGTTCTTCTCTACAGAGAATTTGCGTCTACGTTGTTGTACAGGCCTGCAGTTGGGATCGACTTGAAGACGATGTGTGATGATCGAAGGGTTGATCCCGGTCATGTTCCGGTGCGACCAGGCGAATACGTGGACTTTGCTTTGGAGGAATTCTACAAGGGAATTTCTGGTATCGGCGGGAAGCTCCGCTCCTATGAAGGTGGTATGTGCCGGATCCAATTTGTCTATCTCTACTTCCTCGAGCTCTTCGGCTTCGGGTCTAATGACGGGGGTCGCCGGCGAGCCGTGTTGCTGCGCGCAGATGGCTCGAAAGCTGGCGTAGTAGCAATCCCTCGAGGTCTTCTGCTCGCCTCTGATGGTCTGAATTCCCCAGGGGGTGGGGAATTTGAGCGCCTGATGATATGATGAGGGTACTGCCCTGAGCTCGTGAATCCAAGGCCTTCCCAGAATTGCGTTGTGTGCGGAGACGGTGTCCACGACTTGGAACTTAACGTCTAGATTCAAGCCCCCGCAATACACGGGTAATGTGACTTCCCCCAAGGTTCGTTGCTGATCCCCATTGAACCCGTAGAGGGTCATGGTAGCTGGTTCTATTTTGCTAATTGGGATCTGCATCTCTTTCAATGTTCGAAGGAACATTATATTTGCAGAACTGCCGTTGTCCACGAGCAGCCTCTTCACTTGGCAGTTGGATATCAGAAGTGATATCACCAGCGCGTCGTGGCGTGGATGAATAAGCCCTGGCAGGTCCTCGGTGGTAAACTCAATCGATTCGTGTTGTTGCGCGGGGCTAATGTGTTGGACTTCTCGGTTGAGAACTCTGCGGGCCCTTTTAGCTGCGGAACGCGACTTCCCACTGATCTCAGATCCTCCGATGATGACATGGATTGTTCGTTCAACGGGATGTGGTTTGTTTTGAGGCTCGGCATTTGCGGGGGGTTGGCTTGTCGGCCTCTCGTCCATGTATTCTTCCCTTTGTTGGTTTTGTTGGTTAAATATTCGGTGAGGAATCCTTTCTTTAGTAGTTCGAGGACCTCCAGATGTAATGCTTGGCATTCCTCGGTCCTATGGCCATGATCATTGTGAATGCCACAGAACTTGCTCGTATCCCGTGCCTTTGGGTCGGACTTCATCTTGGCCGGCCATTTTACGGCGGCACCGAGTCCCTTAAGTACGTTGTTGACCAGATAGTTCTGGTCAATGCTAAGGATATAAGGTACTTCACCGGCTCGCGGCGTTCGACTATATGGATGATCCCGCCGGGATCGATGTTCGTCTCTGAAGTTCTTTCGCTCCACGTACCTCGAGCCCGAGGAGCTAGACCTTGATCGATCCCCTCGATATTGACTAGCCAACTCGTAGGCTCTCTGTTCGTTCAACCGTGCGACGCGGTTCGGTTCATTTTCTTCCCAATTAATCTCGGCCCAGGCCTGCGATAGGACAGAATCCATGTCATAGCAGGGGTGACTCGTCAGGTCGCGATAAAGCTTCGAGGATACGTCTAAGCCATTCTTGAAGGCGAAGACTTCCGTCAGAGGCGGATAGTTCGGTATCGAGGCGAGTTCTCGGTTGAAACGCCCGACGTATGATCTCAGTGATTCTCCTTTCTTTATGCGTATGCTGTTAAGCGCGTCGGGGTGCTTCGCCACACGTCTGCAGTTGGAGTATTGCTTCCTGAAGGCCGTATGGAGTTCGGAAAATGTCAAAAAGGAACACCTCGGTTGGTTAACGAACCATTGGAGTGCTGGTCCGGTCAGGCTTGACCCGAAGCTCTTGCACATACACGCCTCGCGAAGTTCGCCAGGGATCAAGGTGGTCAGCATCTTCTGTTTGTAAAGAGCAATATGGTCCTCCGGGTCGGTCGTTCCGTCATACAGTTGGAACGACGGTGGCACGAACCTCGCCGGGACATCCGTGTTGGTGATGTCGAGCGTGAAAGGCGAGTCGGCGTAACTGTTGTGTGGTATCAAGGCGTCTGGTGGAGTTACTCCGGGGATTCGAGAGATGAGCTTTTCAAAATTTGCCATTCGAGCCTCGAGTCGCTTCTCGTATTCACTCTGTGAGTGCTCGATAATGAGGCGCTCCGTTGGTTTGCTGGTCGTTGCTCCTGCAGGTCCACTCCCGAGGCCTAACCCCGCGGGCGTGTCCAGGTTGCCAACTTCGTCTAGATCGGGGGCCAAGTTCTTGCGAGGGTTAGGTGGTTTCTCGCTAGTGAGGGGCTCCTCGACGAAGGGTTGCTTTTTGTGCGTATTCTCCCGGCGCAGTTGGTCATTTTCTCTACGTAGAGTGTGGTTTGTGGCGTGTAGCTCCATGATCCTGGAGTCCATTTCTTTCGCGTGATGCCTGTTCTCTTCAGCCTCATCGGCCAGCCGTGCAAGGATCGTGTTCAGCATCTCCGGGGGCACGGCCTGGGCACCGCTGGTCTGCAAAGTTTGCCGCACCAACTCGTCAACAAGGATGAGGTCCCTGGAACCGGAGGATTTCAACGGGGGAGCCCCAGCCGCCTTCTTTGTTTGGTTTCCGGCTTTCTCGATATTACCTGCCATTAGATCAACGAGAAAATAGTCCCAAGGGCCCCACGGTGGGCGCCAAATGTTGAGGTTCAATTTTACGGAAAATGGAGCCCTTAGAACCTTATTAAAAATGGCAAATAATAACAAAAAGCGACGAAGAAGAACATATATAATAAATCAAAAATGTGCAAATGGCAAACGAGATAATGTAGATATATTTGATGTGAAGAAGAAAAGAGATCTGTTGAGAATTCGGCAGAGTTACAGCTAGATTTTTCTAAAGGGGATCCGATGCAAAAAATGAGCCCCCTGCCCCTATTTATAGACAAGATAGAGGCAGACAGTAACTAACTGGCCTTTGGCATCGACCCATAACGGCTCGCCGTGAATGTCGGGACGGTTGCGATCTTTTCGGGAAAGGTTAGGGTTCCAACGTTCGGGCGCCGCCATCAAGCTAGGGTTCCTCTTTACAGACTGTCTCGACATCGATCCTCTCAGCTCCTCGACATCGAGGAGCTTTGGTCATCGGTGGCGAGATCTCGACTTAGGCATATTTCGGCATTTCGTTGGCTTTGGTGAGTCAAACTTCCGGGTTGGACTTGTTTGCACAGGCCGACTTGTCTATTAGGCCTGGGCTCGCGGGCCTGGCCCCAACAAAAGAGCCATTTAGAGACAACTCAAATTTTGAACTATCCGTTAGGTCTCTTATTGGACCTGAGCCTTCTCTGCTCTGTTGCACCTGCTCCGTCCTTTTCTGACACAGAATGTCAACATCCTGCTGCGTGCCAAAACGGCTCGCCAGTTTGAGGAATACTAAACTGAAAGTTTAAACTTTGAACTTTAAGGAATTTACTTTTCCTTAAGTCTAGCTTTTGTGATTCCTCTGGCGTGTATTTGTCTCCATTCGTGAGAAGAAACTATACTTGATAAACTAGTGATTATCCTGGCTAGTGAAATCAGCCAGTTTATTTGAGTGGTTAGCTTCAAGCTGAAGTGGTTGTCGGTTTGCCAGTTCGTTGCTTGAGTCTTTGTTTCTTCTTATCTTCACGATGACAAAACTAATGTCTTAGATCACAAGCCCAGTTTGTCTTGATCAGCTTTTACAACTTGATATTACAAGTTTGTACAACTAAGCTAATCTAGAGACACTTCCTAAGGTATTTTCTATATACGTTTGACACATCAAAACAAAAAAGGTAAGAGAGTTCTTATCCTAAATTTACAACAATCAGCTAATAGTTCATGGAACAACTGGCAACTAACAATTGAAGAGAAATCTCGTCCAAATACAAGTCTAGTTAAATGCTTTAACTGGTACGTACAACAATTAGATTGTCAAATATTGACAGACCAGAGAGGATGGAAGGTGCAGGATTATACAACTTTGTACATCATTATTAACTTGTAAAAGTATTGAGTCCTTTCAACTTTATCGCAAGATATTAATTCAAGTGAAGTCTATAAATACTCCATTTAATTATGAGGAGAGAGAAAGAGAGAGAACAATATTAATAATACATTCATTATACAAAGATCATTGGATCATATTCTCTAAGCCTTCAGAGCTTTCCGAATTTCATTGCTTGAGATCATTGTGTCATCTTGACATGTGATTAAAATTATTGTACTGCAATTTCATCAAAGTTGACATCTAGATACCACAAATTTTTACAGGGATGAACAACAATTGAGATCCTATCAAGTGGTATATACCTTAAGACAGATGTTCCTGAACATAACTCAAATCTTCAAATCTTGAAGTTGAGAGGTGTCACAATCCTCAATTATTTGAATAATATAAATTATCATCCGCATTCAAGTATCGCGGGTAGCCGAAATTGTAGGAGGAAGAGTCGAGCGAATAGTTCGTAGTAAAACTCAACTAATTGTTGTGTTAGTGAGGACTCAGTCAGTCAACAGGAGACCCTACGTTGTAACACGTGTTCAAACACTGTGTGTAACGAAGATAATGGATTCCTTCTTAAGAGGAAGAAGTGTGTGGACATATAATGAGTGACAAAGCGTATTTTTAATCTTATCAATCACTTAAGGTCTTTTTAACTAAAAAAATAACCATTACGGTAAAATTTTATAATATGTAAATATTGGGGTAAATTTTACTAATTTGTTAAATATTGGGATATAATTTTTTAATAAAGAAATTGTGATAAATTTTAAAGTTGACCAATACATTAGAATAAAATTCATAATTTTCCTAGAAAATCAAATATATGAATATAAATTTAAACGAGAAATAATAAAATTTGGATTCTTCAATTGGCCTTTAGAATCCATCCTCTCCTATCCTTTATTCGACCAAAGAAATTAATTATACGCAACATCTTCATTGCGCCTCAAATTGTTTGGAGTGTTTATTAACCAAAGGGAAACTAATAAATAATTGTATTACTCCTTTTGTCCTAGTTTAATTGTTCTAAATTGATCACATACAATAACTAAAAAATGTGAGTGTAAAATAAATTGAGTGGAATTAATATTTTATTGTTAAATGTGGAAAATAATTTTTTTTAGTAGTGCGATAATTGAGTTAGAACAAACGAAAGGGAAAATGTGACAAATATGCAGGATATTGAAAGTAAAAGTTATGCGCTAGTAGATTTTTAAGGGGACGTGAAGCCAATTTCTCATTGCCGACAAATCATTTATGTGGAGTAATTATTTTATAGTTGAAATAAATAGGAAGTATTATGAATTTTTCAACTCTATATAACTTCATTAACTAGTAACTAAAACTCTCAACTGAAATAAATAATATTATTAAAAAGTCAACCCTACTTCCCCATTATGAATTAAAAAGACTTGATACTTACCAATAAAGAATAACAACTAATAACTTTATAAAGACACGTAGAATCAACCACAACTAATCATATTTAATTAATTTAAGCAAAAACTCAGAGCCATCATGATTATTTATTTATGGCAAAAACTTGCGTTAGGCAGACCTAAACGATTTAGGCTGGTTTTATCCTACCCAAATGGGTTGACTCATTTCAATTAGGGTTTATTAATCCCAATTAGGGTATATTATATGGGTTTGGACTTGGGTTAATGGATAAAACCCGCCTAAATCGTTTAGGCCTGCCTAACCTAAAACCTTCCCTTTATTTATTTATTTTGAGAAAAACACCAAAATACAGAAAATGTAGTACACACTAACTTGGGTAGAGTTCAAAATTTATCAAACAATCTGCATATCCAATCCATTTTTGCTTGGACCAAGATTCAAATCAAAGTAGAAAGGCCATTAGATGAATTTTGATAAGTTAAAAACGACCTACCTCTTATTTTCTCAGTTTTTTATACAACAAATAGTAAAATAATTAGTTCAATTAAAAGAGAAGTGAAATGCATCTGCAAACATTTTGGTAATTGTGAAGGATAAATGCATGAATACATCCCACACAAGCATAAAAAAAAAATGTTCATTCCCTCTTCATTATGATTCTTTGCTTCTTCTACAAATCATGAAAAATTCTACAAAGTTTCTTGGATGAAATATTAGTTGGATTCTTTATGTTGCACTGAATATTGTTTGCTTGTTTGGTTGTTCACAATTTTTTTTTCTCTTTCTCTCTTTGTATAATTGTATTCTAAGATTCTCTCTCTCTCACACTTGCAGCATACACTTGTGATCCTTGTCTGCTATGTTAGTACCTCTAAAGTAATTCACAATGTAAATAAATGTAAAGGGTTTTGTTTGTATATTGTTATCAAGTAGTCCCACAGCATCAAGACCTCCCTATTTCAACCAACCAAAATGAAAAGTTAAGACAAAAAAGAATAGGAAAGTTGTGGAGAATAAGAGTCCTTCACCACAAGATAATCCAATTAAGAATTAATTCATTTCCCAAGTTTTGCAGCCTTTGAAAAAGATTGGATATTATTGCACTCTCTGTCACATGCCCATAATGGTTTTTATTTTCGTTCATCATGCTTTTGGATTTGCACTATACATGTCCTAATCCAATAATCTATCATACAATTTCCATATTCTATATCTCCAATTAAAAGAAATTAGTTTTACTCTCGTACATTTTGCACAAATCAGATATTTAATATCTAATCTTTTATACCACAAGATATAGTTTAAATTTTTTTTATAATTGTATTTGCATCTAAATAATTATTAAAAATATATTTAATTTTTTATTTATCAATATTGTATATAATATAAACTATTCTCTATAATGTATATCCAATTATTTGAATAAATTCAATAATACAAAAAAGAAGTATATCAAACACAAAATATAAGAAAAAATAGCGTACAAAAACTATATTTGTATTGTTTCGAAAATAGTAAAAACAACATATTAGTGAAAATATGATGTTTTAAAGAAAAATATCACGAATATGATTTTATTGAAATTGTTATTACAGTTTAATGTATTTATATTATCATATAAAATATAGCGTATAAAATAAAATTGATATTGATGTGATTTTTTTTTTCAGGAAAAATGGTAAAATTGTCATTATTGATTTTTTTTTAAGTATATTAGACTATTAGTAAATACAAAATCCAATAATATAATAATATTTGATTCAACCCCAGACTCCTGCACATAAAATAAAGCCCAATCTAAATAAGTGGCTTCTGATATTTATTGGGCCTACATCTCAGCTTTATTTAAGCTGGACTGATGATCATCTTCTTGGGCCATTTCCCTCTAAATTTACAATACGAGTATGTTCATTTAAGAGTAAAAAACCTTTCATATATCAAGTAGGGTTGTGCATTCGGTGGGTTCAATTGAAAATCGACCCAAATTCCTAGAACTGAATTAACCTAATTATTTTATAGAATCGACCAACAATCGAACCAAAAGTTTGCTCAACTGAACCGAATAGTTCGGTTCGGTTCCAACCGAATATTAAATTGATGTTTAATATATTGGGGGAGGGTTGCGCTACGTGAAAAGGTTGGACTGAGAATTTAGAAATTAAGTTTTATATTTTAATATTTTATTATTATATAATACTCCCTCCGTCCTATTTTAATAGTCTCGTTTCCCATTTTCGTGCGTCCCACTTTAATAGTCTCATTTCTAAAAAAGGTAACTTTTTCACACTCAACAATAAAATATTAATTCCACTCAACTCATTCTACACTCACATGCCTTGGTTATTCTGTCAAAAGCAAATGAGACTATTAATCTGGGACGGATGGAGTATAAAGAGGTAGAAATTCAAAATACTCATTTATCCTAATACACATATAAAAAATACCCACTTTTTACAACACATATCAAAAATACCCAAAAATACAAAATTTTACATGGGGAAGTGAGTTTTGCCAAATTTGATTCAATCATTGTTTACATGATAATGATAACAGGGTCGGTATCTGGTCTGA
The DNA here is from genome assembly GCA_026898455.1 of Plectranthus barbatus. Taxonomy (NCBI): domain Eukaryota; kingdom Viridiplantae; phylum Streptophyta; class Magnoliopsida; order Lamiales; family Lamiaceae; genus Plectranthus; species Plectranthus barbatus. The sequence continues at coordinate 297,895 of JAPKLW010000590.1, read as the reverse complement.
TCCGGGTCGGTTCCGGTCTGTTCCATGTCTGGTGCCCCTATATTTGGGTCGTTTCCTGTATGTTTCATGAGTCTAACCCGAAAAGATCGAAATAGACCCGGACTGAAATTACATAATATGAATTTTTAATTTTTTTTATATCTGAAACTAATATCTTAATTACAAAATCTATTTTAAGTAATCATATCATTATCATGTGAACAATGATTGAATCAAATTTGGCAAAACTCACTTCCCCATGTAAAATTTTATACTTTTGGATATTTTTTATGTGTGTTACAAGAAGTGGGTATTTTTGATATATGCTTTATCAAAATGGGTATTTAAAAATATTTCCACTAATATAAATATATAAGTATATTACTTAATTTTTATATTTAATTTGGTCGGTTCGGTTCGGTTTGGTTTTCGGTTCGGAATCTTAAAACCGACAACCGACCGATGTAGGTTCGGTTTTTATTTTTGAGAACCGACAATTGAACCGAAATATTTACAACTGAGCCGAAACGATCAAATTTCAATAGTTCGATCAGTTTTTTTGGTTCGATTCAATTTTTGCACACCCCTAATATTAAGTCCAACAATCTTTGATAAATAATTAGGATCATCTTATTTTTAATCATTACAATAAGCCTCATAAAAGGATAAATAATGTAAAACAGTATTAGCACATCTAAGTATATTAAAAATAAATCTAAAAGACATGTGTCTTGTTAATATTATTCAAAACCCCTTTTTTTTGGATTAAATCTGATTAAAACTTAGCGTCTGTTTGGTTGGTGGGTTTCAAAACCAGAGAATGAAATGATCCCGAAATTTTCTGTTTGTTGAAAGTTATCGGAATAAAGAATTGTGAATGATACCCACATATTTGGGAATCACTAAAATCCTCCAAAATAATGTGTTTCGTTCTCATTCCTAAATCTCATTGCAAAATTATTTATTTATTATTTTTATTTCATGTTATTTTATAATTTTATTTTTTATAATATTTTTATTTTTTTATAAACCTATAAATTTCAAAAGTCAATAATCAAAATTTGAAAATGATTTCCAAATCCATCTCATAAACCAAATATTAAAGTTGACAACGATTTCTAAATCCAATTACATACTCATTCCATTTGCTATCAAATTCACTCCCGAGAATTAAACCAACGCCCCGGTAAATGAAACAAAATAAAAGATTTAATGTTTTAAAAGTGATAGAAACCTTAAAATTATTAATTCAGGGCAATTGTTTGAGTGGTAGATTGAAAATTCAAATTTCAAATGTGGAATCAACAAAAATCACTATGCTCAACATAGATTGTTAATTAAAAATTTTCCTAAAATATATATAACTAATATGATCGTGGTTCCAGCTTTTGACAGAGCTAATATTAATGGTATGCGACAGTGTTTTCATTTACCCATCTCAATAAATACTCATCAAACTTCGGCCTGCCTTACGCTTCACATTTCTCATCAATAATCAACATTAATCCTAAAATCTCCTTTTCTTATTAGGGAAGGTCTTAAATTAGACACGCCTAAACAGTTTAGGTAGATTTTATTCATTAACCCAAAACAAATTCATCTAATATATTTTAATTGGGGATTAATAAACTCTATTTGAGATGAATGAAGCTATTTGGATATGAATAAAACCCGCCTAAACCGTTTAAGCGTATCTAACTCAAGTTTTTGTATTCTTTTTATTATATTATTGTGAGATAGTAAGAATTAATTTATTTTTTTTAAAAATGCATTAATTTATTTCTCCATTTAATCATTTTAAAGAAAGTGATTCCGTGTTTTAGTTTCTTCAAAGCTAAAGTCTTGCGACAAATATTTTCAAACCCGCATTTTCATATAAAAGAATTTACCTTAATCAATCATCTTACATTTATATTAATTAAACGCAATTAAGGGCACATTAATTACATGCATAAACTTTAACTAATTGAACTAGTATTTCGATTCTACTAAAAGAAAGAAAATGTCAAAACTCCAACAAATGGAGTCATGAGTTCCGTTATTACAAGATTTGAGTCAAATAAGTTATGAGATCCACCTTCAAATAAGATATATGGGTATGGTAAGATTTAATTAATGGATTATACTAAAAGAAAATACTAATCGGGAATGCATTTATATACGGATATTGTAAGAATAAATTTAGTTATAATATAAGCCAAGATGATAGAGAGAGTCATGATATAAAATCATGTGCATGTTAGGTGATGGTCCCTCTTGCATATTTTCATAAATATGTTGCCACAATCATCTCTTTTTAGTTAGCTTGTTATTATCATTGGATCATCACTCCTACTTTACATTATTAACTCAATTTAAATTAATTGGACTAGTATATCATTAATAAGTATTAAACAAATTTTATTTTAAAAATAGGGAAAAAAATAAAATAAAAAAGACATCATTTTGCATCGTGAACTATATTTTTCTTGTTCTCCCTAAAATTTTCCGATTTAGGGTTTTTGTGGTTGCATACTTGCAATTTCATGCATCAACACTAGAGGTATCATTTTGTTTCATTGAGATTTTTGAATCTTTGGGTTTATATGATTATGAAATAATGAAACATTTCTTTCTTGTTTTTTGTATAACATACACCTAGTATTATGTGTGAATATTAGCAATTAAATCTGAAATATGTACCAATTAAATGATTATAGTGTGTAGGCAATCGAGTTGTTTCATTTTATATGACCTAAATTATAAGCTGTGAAAAAGTGTAAAAAGTAATGGCACAAAAACTTAAACTTTAATGAAGTGTATACAAGAATAAAAAAGTTGAAAAGATTGTGAGAGTGAAATCATGTATATCTATTTTGAATGATTGTAACAATAAATTTAAAAAAATAATTTTAAAATCATCACCTTAACATTACATCTTCACAAAATAAAAAATAAAAAAATCATGGTCTACAACTAATACTAATTCATTAAAGCATCTTATTTGTATTAAAAAAAATACCAAGTTAAATTGGAAGATCTATGATGTGATTTAAAATAAGAGAAGTTTGAAAAACCTCCACTAATTATGACATATCACAAAAATATTCCCTTTTATATATATATATATATATATATATATATATATATATATATATATATATATATATAAGAAATATATTAAAAATAATGTTAAATTGGGCCGCGACCTGACTCCTGACCAAAATTCCACCCCAAAAAAATATAAGTTTGAGTCGCGGCTTCATTTCGACCAGCCTATTAACCCATGTCACAGTCAATGTGATCCTGCTTGACATATTTCAATCAAGTTGTGACTCTTATTGGCTTTCGACCTAAGTCACAATCCAGATCCCGACACATATTCTGGCACACCTACTTGATTTAGACTGAGTCCTGACGCAAGTTGGCTTCCGACTCTCTTTTGGACAAGAATCCCGACCCATCCTTTGCAGCTATGACCCAATTCAACCTGGGTCACGACCTCATTCTTGACCCGCATCCCTACCACAATTAAAAAAATCTTTAAAATAAATAATTTTTTGAATAATTTAGGTTCCGACTTAATTCGATTTTTAAATTAATTATTTAAATTTATATTACAATTCTCAATGAAAATACTTATACATTGATATTAAGTAATGATTTCAATATCTTCACAATAATGATTGGATTGATTTGATTATTAGATAAATTCTTATGTCAGAAATTGTATTTTTTAGAATATTTTATTTGAAGGTGTTTATAAAAGTGGCATTTTCAAAATATATCTTAAAAAAGGCATTTTGAATAATTAAGTTTAAAATAATGCATTTTTTTTAAAAAAAAATCAACTACTACTAAAACAACAACTTTAATATATATGTATTTGTATGTGTGTATATAAATATCTGCGTACGTTTGTAAACGCATTTTTTCCTTAAATTATATTTATTAAAAATTGAATATTTAATATCGTATCATGTAAAAAAATAATAAACTAATGTTAGTAATAATAGATGATACTCAATATTTAAAAAAAATGAATAAGTTATAATAATTCAAAGTTTGCATCAAATGAAATGCACGTGGACCCCATTGGAGCCTCTCATTTTCTTCATGAACCCAACTTTTATTCTTGGGTGCCAACTCCTACTTTTTTGTGAAAAATAAATATTTATAGTTTTGCGTGTGAGTTATCTTCCTTATCATGATATCATCAATATTATATTCTGTATTTTATTTATCTCAAGAAAAAATATACTCCCTCCAACCCATAACATTAGTCTTGTTTCATTCCGGCACAGATACCAATACGAGTAGAGATAGAGGAAATTAGTATTTTATTAGTAGTGTGTATTAATTTTCCATTTTAGGAAAGATGACTAATATTTGGGACAGACGAAAAAGGAAAACAAGACTAATGTATGGGACGGAGGGAGTATATATATACATACCTTCTATTCTTGGGCGCGCGAATACGAAAATTTGAACATGAGAGATAATTTGTTTGTCGATCAAAACAACAAATTATTTTCACTAAGATGTTGTTTGAACCACATTTATATCAAATTTAGAAACGTACATCTCCAGAGATTTATATGCATGCTAATTATAAAATCTTTATTGCATCAAATTCATCTCTGCCTAGGATAAAAACAAGCAATTTAGGTTGTCTAATTGTCAAAATTGACGTGTATAAATAAAATAATAATTAATTAGAATATTATGGGGTTAGATTTTTGGTGTGTGACTGCAAGTGGAGTTAGTTAGAGATGCAACAGCTAAAAGGCATGGATGGTTGTTGGCACAAAATGTGGGAATATAAAATTACTTTTTCACATCTATAATTAAATTAAATAAACCAAAATAAATAATTCGCCCACGCGCACCCTACCCAAATTCATTCACATACTTAATTGTATAAATAATAAATCATAGTCGTTAAATGAAATTCTCAATTTTGCCGTAAATTCAATTTTATGTAATAAAAAGTCAACTCAAAGACTATTTCCATTAATAGTCAATATAATGTCAAACTACAGGCAATATGCATACATAACATAGAAATACATTACATTTTTTTCCTTCATGATGCATAAAAATAAAATAAAATTAAACAAAGGCGACGCTAAACCAAACAATTAAGTAAGCGAAGCGTTAATTAATAATATATTATAATCAAAGTAATTAACATATTTTGTTTTTGGGTTCTCCCTAAAAAGGTTGAGAATGTGAAATCAACGCCAAGCCGATGCGACGGTCAGCTTTCGTCCCATCCAACCGAAGCTGATGCCACCGGATTCCTCGTTGACAATGAATCCCGCGCCGCCACGTGTCCCTGAAATGAGCTTTGAGCGGAGCGACTCCACAGCGAGTTGACTCATCGGCCGCGTTTGGAACCCGGCCATACTCATCCGGGCCCGCCACTTACCGAACACCTCGCATCTTTCCACGCGATCCCTACCCTCGCACGCAACCGAGTTGCCAATTTTCCTACCCAGCCCCTCCTCGATCTTGACTCGGTCCGAGTTCTCCCTCGGCACCGTTGCATCCAGTGAGTCGAATAATGCCGCGTAGTACTCGTACGTCTCCCGCACGCGCGCCAGCAGTGGTGCGGTGTTCGTGTTCAGTTCCTGCTCCACAACCGTAATAACCTTCGGTGAAAGCCCCTTCACGCGGCGGAGCAGCTCGTCTCGCAGATTCTCCGTCGTCACGCTCTCGTCAGGCAGCCTGAACAGTTTGAAGGCAAAGTTGACGGCGAGTGTCTCGCCGGGCTGAATCTCTATTTTATCGCGACTTAACTCGGCGATATTCAAATTTCGGACATAAAAATTGAAGGTCACACCGATTCTACTGGCCAATGTCCTCAAACCCTCCCCGACGGCCTTCAGCTGATCCTCTCCGGAAGCGGCGAGATCCGTGAAGGCGGTGATCGTCAAAGTGGGAGAGGGTTTGTGGCTATCGAGCTGTTTCTTCACCGCCAGAGCGTGGAGCAAATGCACGTACTGCCCGCCCTGCGCCACGTTGAAATCCAAAACGTGAATTTTGCTGCTGCATCCATCCTCCGCCGCCGCCTCAAGGATGGCGAGGTTCGCCGCCATGATACTTAGCCTGAAACACGGCGAGAACTCGTACAGCGATTTCGTCGACGCCGCATGTTCAATACTAAACAGCTCCGACATCGGAGGAGGATTCTCCAACGGGTTCAAGCGCGATTTCAACGCCGACACCATGTGAGCGGTGAGCCTCTGTTCGGAACTACCTCTCGCGTTCCCGACCTGCTGGAGGCGCGTGAGAATGTCTGCAGCGACTTCCGGCTTGCCTTCGGATATCGCGGTGGCGGCGTCGATCGAAGCTTGCTTTGGACAAGGCAGCGGAGGAGAAGCTGAGGTGGAACAACACGAAGAAGACGACGAAGTAGGAGAGGGAGAAATCGGCTTCTGTGATGTACCTATCAAATTCTGAATTGTTTCCGACCACTCGCTGTTGGTAACAACGGAAACAGTTTCACCGTCGTCTTCGTCGCCGAGCAGCTGTTTCTCCAGCTCCTGAAGCCGGTGATTCATCATATTCTTCTCCGAGTTAACAACCTCAAAACCGGGACCCGAATCACTCACACCCAAATTGGGCAAGCGAGTTCCAGCGGGCAATACATTGTTGTTAACATTTCTGTTTGAAAAATTCTTAGGCTGCAGATACCTTTGCTGGAGAATCGGAAGGCGATAGCGCGAGTTCAAAGAATTGGAGACGGAATAAGTCGAGGAGACTTCCGGCGAAATGGATGAAATCGGAGACAAGTCCACCGGCGAAATCGGATACGCAAGGTGATTAGGGCGCTGCCTGACGTTGCGCAGGTAAAACCCAAGATTGGACTGCTGTTGTAGAAAGCTCTGTTGCTGCTGAAACTCGTTGAGAGACCTCTTTCCTCCGATGATGTCCGGCCTGCGGATCTGCGCCGTCGTGTCGGGCGGAATTCCGGGGGCAGAAAACTGGTGTTGAGCAGCTAGATTCGAGTTATAATTGCTGTTTATGTTTGGGGGCAAGAGAGTAGATCTTCTGCCGGCGGTAAAGAAGTCTGGGACGCCACCGGAGAAGCCAGACGACATATTTCTGACTGCAGAGATTCTAACCGGAGAAAGTATTTAGGAAAGACAATGATGCATTTAGAGAGAGAGAGAGAGAGAGAGAGAGAGAGAGAGAGCGAAGGTAGTGTTGTTTTTGTTGGTGTTGAGCAATTGGATTGATTGTTGGTGTGATTGCAAGAGAGAGATAGAGAGATAAATGGGAGTAGTTTCGTGTTTTAGAGAAATTAAATGGAAATGCATTAATGCCGTGTTTGGTTGAAAAAATTAAGTGGGCTTGATCAATGTTGCCATACGGTTACACCATACTCCCTCCGTCCCGGTCAAATTATCCACATTTGAACGGGCACGATAACCAATGCATGTAAGTGGTAGTGGGAGTTAGTGGGATGAATATTTTATTGATGAGTTTAGATAATTTGCTATTTTAGGAAAGTGGACTAATATTGTAGGACAGACGAAAAAGGAAATGTGGACAATTTACTTGGGATGGAGGATATATATTATATACACCTAACCTTTAACATCTCGTTTTACCATTTCATGTTAATTTTTATTTTTTATATAGATTCAATACCGGACTTTTTTTCCAGTTTAACCATCACATTATTTTTGTCGAATGAATTATAAAAAATCTCATTTGATACGAGTAAAAAATCTTCTGACAACAAAATTGTGGAGAACTTAATTATGTTACAACCACAATCTTTGCACAAGATTTAGGGGGAGAGAAACTAGGCCAGCTGGCTAAGCTATGTGCAACAGTTTCCACCGGTTTTTTTGTGTTTGTGTGCGGTCATTTCCAATATTTGAAATTTGTCTTGTCGCTAACATATTTTACCATTGACTTGTACGCCGTCGGATGCAGATGCTTTTGAAATTTGAAGGATGATCCAACGGTGTCCATTGGATGGATAAAACTGCCGCATTTAGTTCGGGGATCTCGCCCGACAGCCACGCCTACAGACATCGCGTGAGAAACACGCGCTGAGTCATGAAAGGAATGTTGTCAATTTCGGAGCTATATTAAAATGATCTCCACCCATCGTTTCTTTCCTTTTTAAAAAAACATAAAAATTGTACAGAACTATTCTAAATTACATGAAATAAATATGTTGAAGAGTAAATCTCCAAACTATCTTCATGGAATCTATATGGAGCCAAATGCACATAAAACTAAAAATATGTTCTTTCATATCTAAATAAAATATACATATAGTCTCTTATAAATCATAAATTCTTGTAAGTATTTATATTATTGAGAATGTTTGAGTTTTACGATGAGAGATCGTTATGGATTTTTTTTTTAATTTAGCCGAGAGATTTGTGGTGAGGCGAGCATTTTAGATGTGAACAATAAATTTTTGAGTTATTTATTGATCTTGAATTGAACAGTATAAAGAAACAATTTTGGCATAATTTTTGTATGCTGGTCCCCTTGCAAGCGTTTAAAGATAATATTTATTGGTGACTTTACGGACTATGTGACGTTATCATAGTACGCTCGCTAGCGCCAATCATTGATGCAAAAATCGGCGCCTAGGACCGCCTAGGCGCCGATTAATCGGTAGTCGGAGGTCCACCGATCCGATAAACGTAAAATCGTTGAAAAATTAATTTTTTTCTAATCAGTGCCTAGGCGGCGATTAATCGGGCTAGGCGGATCGGATTAAACGGGCTAGGGGGCGATTAATCGGATTAATCGGCGATTAATCGAAAAAAAATCGGTTGGTATAAATTTTAGAGGTAAAATCTGGAATAGCAAAAATTAAGAAGTAAAACCAATGTATAGCAAGTGTTATGAAAAACTCCACAAAATAGCAAAAGTGAAATTTTTTAGGTTAAAATGTCTTAATCACAACATCACTTCTCTTGATTTGTGTGAACTGTGTAACGGCTTCATTCTTTATTAATTTTTTTGACACAACTCATTTTTAATTATTTTTAGATAAGTCCTCATAATTTAATATAATATTTGTAGTTGAATATTTAAGATTCGGCTGGAAATGCACATCCAGTTGGAACTCGAATAAATCCGGCTGGAAGCCGTGTTTAAATATATTAAATCATATTCTGCAAAATGGGAAAAAATATATTTTAATAAATCCTTGGACTAATAATTCAAATGGAAGTCATATGAAATGAGGCTGGAAATACGTAAAGAAGCTGGAAATCCTATTAAATTCCGGATGGAAGTCGGAATGAAAATATGTTGAATCCAGAATTAATTCAAATATTTTTTATTGTAATTGTGATGGAAGTCGAACAATCCAGCTGGAAGTAGGTTAATTGAGCTTGAACTAGAAAAATCCGGATGGAAGTCTCAATAAAAATATATTAAATGCAGAATTAATTCAAATAATATATTTATTTAAATTGGGCAGGAAGTAGAACGATCCAGCTGGAAGTCGGATAATTGAGCTGGAACTA
>JAPKLW010000590.1:163966-222677 GCA_026898455.1 Plectranthus barbatus | reverse complement strand
GATACGTGACTTCTTTGATGGGAGAAGTTATTAAATTATTCTTATAAGTAATTCAGTTTTTCAGCATACGGTCTACTGCAGTTTCCTTTCATTCAGTCTGATACACCATTGATACAGAGAAGGGAAAACTACAGAAGACCTGCTGATATTTAAAGTTCTTCAACATCGTTCGTAGAAATAAAAGCAATGGCTGGAGGTATGACTCGATCTTATTTCCGCTGCATTACGATTTAATATTTAAATCGTTAAGGTATGTTTTACAGAAAACACATATAATAGAAATAAAAGTGATATATTATATGTGTTACATTTAATTTGGATTAGGTTTATAATATATTATGTATTTATAATATCTTATGTATATTACTTTTATTACAATTAATGTATTATTTAAATATATATATATATATATATAAAAGTTGGTAAGAACTATAAATGATTGATTTATTGAATAATCAATTACTCCCTCCGTCCCATTGAAGTAGTCTCACTTTCCTTTTTTGTTTGTCCCATAGAATAGTCCCATTTTCCTAAAATGGCAACCTTTTTCACACTCACCAATAAAATATTAATTCCACTACACTCACAACTCTTAATTCCCGTGCCGAAAAGAAAAGGGACTACTTCACCGGGACGGAGGGAGTATAAAATTCAGAGATTAAATTTCTAACAAGTAACATCATGGTTACTCTATTGATAAGTTCAATCTTGAATTTAGAATTCATAATTAGTCTTTTTGGTTGTTGGATGAATTTGTGCCCCGTTTGGGTCGATTATTAACAACATTTTAAAGTTCTCAGCATAATTTCGATTATGACTTGAAAATCAAAATACATGTTGAGCTTTTCGGTCAAGCATGAATATAAGCTAAACATGGAATTTAATAAGTTTTAATTCTTAATAAGAGTGAGCAAAAAATAAACTGAACCGCTCAACTTCTCCAAACCACACCGAATTCGGCTTCGGTTTTAATCGAGTTTCACCACCTTTTCACAAAAATACCTCAACTGACCATCAAATCAATCACGTTTCTAAAATAATTTAACAAAAATAGAGCGGATAGAATCTATAAATATACAAAATAGAAACCATAATCTTAATATTCAAAATAACCACAAATAAACAAAAACATATATGCATACCGATATGAGGGAGATGGAAACACTGCAGAAGAATAGGGCTGTAAATGAGTCAAACTGTTTGTGATCTACTCGGATCTCGACTCGATTAAAGCTCGTTCGAATTTGTTTTGAGAAGTTCGTTTATTAAACGAATCAAACTTGAGCATCATAGTATTCGACTCGTGAGCTCGTGAACAAGCTCGTTAGCTAAAATTAGTAAGAAATATAAAATAATTAATTTATAAAAGTATTATCTTTCATAATTTAAGGGTAACAACAATGATAAATCTTTCTAATAATGATAAGATTTAGAATTTGAGCATGAATACGATATTAATTTACAGATAAATAACTTTTTCTTTCAAAATAATAATGGATATTTCAAATATATTCCAAATTTAGAAAGTTCGTCTAGGCTCGATTAAAGCTCAATAAAGTTCGTGAACTTCAAAATGTTCGACAAAAAAGCTCGAAGCTCGACTCGATACTAAACGAGTCAAACTTGAGCACGGCACTACTCGACTCGACTCGGTTCGATTACACCCTTAGAGAAGAATGAAGGAGATAAGAGATAAGAAGAGGGGAGTGAAGTTAGGAGGGAATATGGGAATTGTTGGCTCAAAATAAATCACACCTCTAATTTCACCCTAGGTGAGAGAAGACGGGAAATTCTCACACTTGATTAGAAAGGAGATTGAGGAGATTTTTGTGGAGAGGCTCTCTCACTTCTACTACTGTTGCTATTTATAGGACAAACTTCTAATACTAATTAATTGAGAAACACATAAAATTAAATAGAGGTGGCAAATGGGTTGGGTTTCGGATTGGCGGGTCGGATTGCGTTGATAATAACAAGCGATACGTCAATCCGAACTGTATATTTTCGCGGATCAGAAATTTCAACCCGAACCCGACACATTTATTTTCGTGTCGACTCAAAATGACCTATTTAATTATTTTCAAAATTAAAAAAATGTGTTAATTATTTTAAATGGGTTCGCGGGTTCGACACGAAACTGACTCGAAAATTAAATGGGTTGACCCAACCTATTTTTCTTCGTGTTAGGTTCGTGTCGGATTGGAGATTATCGCTCCTAAAATTAAATATAATCATTACCATGGCTTGAAATAGCGTGTTGCTAATGGATGATAACGCCTTGCTAAATATTGAATAGTGCCACCACAGGAATAATAACTATCATTCTCCCCCTAATACTAGTGTGGTTCAAGATCGTGGACACCGAGCAGATGTCGCATAGTCGACAGTCTTGCTACTGATAATGCCTTCGTGAATGCGTTGGCTCGTTGTTCATCAGTTGGAACAAACTCGACACAAATCTGACCCTCTTTAACACAATCATGAATGAAGTGATATCTTGTGTTGATTTGCTTACTTCGACCATGAAAAACTGGATTCATGATAAGTGCGATTGCAGATTTATTATCAACAAACAACTTCACCTCCTTTGGTTCTGTTCCACCTAGGTCAGCCATTAATGCCCTAAGCCAGAGTGCATGTCATGCTGCGACAATAGCTACTATGAACTTGGCCTCACATGAAGAAAGAGCCATTGCCTTCTGTTTCTGTGAACTCCATGAAACTAGACAGTCATTGACATAGAATCTCATACCGCTTGTGATCTTTTGATCATCCATATCACCTGCCAGATCCACTGTTTGTATAGCCAGTGATAACCTCTTCATCTCCTCCTCTTCGATACACCAATCTGAACTCCATCATCCCTTTAAGATATCGGAAAATCTGCTTCATAGCCTTGTAATGCATCTCAGTGGTTTTCTCCATAAACTTGCTTGCAACACCAACAGCATAAGAGAGATTTGGTCTGGTATGAAGAAGATAGTGAGGACATTCGATGACGCGCCAATACTCGGTTACATCAACCAGGTGCCCTTCTGGATCCCATTGCAGCTGGGTCCTCATCTCCATAGGTATCTTAGTGGAATTACAATCAAGCATGCCAAATTGCGTAAGTACCTTCTTGGCATAAGCAGTCTGCTTGATTGAGATGCCACCATTCCTTGTGCCACTTCGATTCCAAGGTAGTAAGTGAGCAACCCGAGGTCACTCATTCCAAACTCCCTCATCATCTTCTGTTTGAAGACATCAATAGCCCTTGGATCCTCTCTTGTCACAATCAAGTCATTAACATAAACATCAATGATTTTGCCAGTGTTAGTCTTGCCTTTTGTGTACACGACTTGCTTCTATGAGCACCTTGTGAAGCCTAGTTGCTTCATACTTATGTCAAGCTTCATGTTCCACACTTGAGGTGCTTGTTGAAGTTCATAGAGTGCTTTGTTCAATTTAAGCACCAATTACTCTTTGTCTTTCACTATGAACCCCTCCGGCTGGGCCACATAAACCTCCTCTTAGAGCTCTCCATTCGGAAAAGCTGACTTTACATCGAATTGATGCACAAGCCATCCACGATTTGCTGTAATGGCTAGAATGACACGAACTATGTCTAGGGGTGCAAATGACACAAATACTTCATCAAAGTTGATGCACTGTTGTTGCCCTTTGCCACCAACCGAGCCTTTTGCTGGATCACCTCGCTGTTTGAATTCTTCTTAAGTTTATACACCCATTTGAGCCCGATTGCTTTATGTCTATCTGGCAACGTGGTAAGAGACCATGTTGTTCTTCTCAATGACCTCAATTTATTTAGTAATTGCTTCTTCCCACGTCGGTTGACTAGCTGCTTCACGATATTAAGACGGCTTCTCCGTCTCTACTAGCATCGTCTTCTCATCTTCTTCATCAAACTCTAGCACTCTCCGTGGTGCATTTTCCAAGATGTCAGCCATGTTTCTACAAGGAACAAGACGTTCATCGTTGTAAATAGCCTTGCCTGTCCATGGAGTGGGTAGACCATCGCCTTGGTATATACTCTTTCAACTACTGGTAAGAATTGTGGAGTATTTGAATTAGTTTGTTCGAATACCTCTGCAACAACCTGCTCCCCTGTTGAGCCACTCTCAGACGGAATCGTTCGAACTCCAATCTCTCCTTGATGAGCCTCTTCAAAAACTTCGAAGGACTGATCAGTTTCTTTCGTCGGTGATCACAGTAAAATCTATAGATAAATTGCAGCAATAATGATAAATAAATTTATAATATACCCAAAGGTAGTCGAACCCAAGGGAATTGTGTGGGAAAATTATCTCATGTACTAACTGTAAATCTAGGACTTATTGTTTGAGTAAACAAAAATTTGAGGTTTGGTTTTGAAAAATAAAGATAACATAAACAAAACTTTAAAGGCTTTTAGAGCAAATTTTAAAGAACACATATTTCGGGGCAAATAATCAATTAGAACACATGCTAAATCAATCAAATCTACAGTGGTGGGAAATCAAAATAAATTACTATAATTCATGAGTCGGAAAATTATGGCCTAGGGTACTATTATGTGACTGTATGTGTTTTGTCGGCTTCAAGAACTCAATAATAATCAACCTCATAAAAACATCAGATTTTATTCCCTATAGCCAATTATTCTTCCTTTTGAGACAAAAAATTAATTGTATTCAAATTCCTCTTTCTGTTATTAATCTTCTCCTCTCGGTCCTTCAATTAACAACTATAAACTTATAATCAGATTAATTTTTCGATCATTCACCAATTCTGAATTCAATTAACTAAACCATGCAATTCGAGTTGATGAATCTAAACATGCATTCAAGATTGATTATGCATAGTCTTAGAACCTGATAATGTTTCTAGCCAATCATGATGAAAAGAAATACAATAAACATATTATTAAATTGCATACTAAAAGCTTACAAGAAAAAAAATATTGTTTGAGTGTCCAACTCTCCAAAAACTCTCAAAATTCCAATATTGAATGAAAGATCATAAAAATCGAAATTACATGGATATTTATAAAGGTGAATATGTATCTTTTAAGATATTGAGCTAAAAATAAGATATATCCTAATTTACTACGAATTTTCTCTTTCTTTGAATTCTACATTGGTCGACGCATAATTTTGACTCATGCAAAAAATATACTGATCAATTCAACAAAACTAAATAAATGACTAGAAAACAATATAGATAAGTGGGTCAAATTACGAGCTCATCAGTCGTCCAATCTCATGTTGCATTTTCTTCAAAGATAACATCACAACTCACATATATTCTACCGCAATGTGGTTCAAGCAAGCGTTGAGCTTTGCTACTTTCTTCGACATCCAAGTACACAAAGCATTGACTTCGGTCGTCGAGCTTCTTAAGATGTTGTGTAGTCAACTTGGTATGAATTGTGCAACCAAATATCCGAAAATGTGTGCTAGGTGCGACTTCCTTCTAGTCCAAAGTTTGAACGGAGTGCGTCTTTGATTCACTTTTATTCTAAGTCATGATGTTTTTTGATGATTTACGAATTTTAACTAGTGTTGCTATTTATAGGACAAACTTCTAGAGCTAATTAATTGAGAAACACAAAAATTTAAATATAATCATTAACATGGCTTGAGATTATGGTTAACGGATCGATAATAACGCCTCACCCACATTGCCACCATGATTGCTACCACCACCAGAAATAGCGACCATCAAGGATTTGGGGGGTTTTGTTCTCTCTCAGATCTCACAGTAAGCAATGTTAGATAAGTGTGTATGAAATATGAATATGTATTATTTATAAAATAGATTTAGAATTAAAGTATTTAAAATTTATTTATCAATATATTTAAATGGCAAAAACTTGCGTTAGGCAGGCCTAAACGGTTTAGGCGGGTTTTATCCTACCCAAATGGGTTCACCCATCCCAAATAGGGTATATTATATGGGTTTGAGTTTGGGTTAATGGATAAAACCCACCTAAAACTTGGGTTAATGGATAAAACCCGCCTAAATCGTTTAGGCTTGCCTAACCCAAGACCTTTCCTATTTAAATAGGCGGTTGATTCAGGTTAAATCGAACTTGATGCTCATAAAATGTGTAATTATTTTGATTTGAGATTTTTAACGCCAACCAAAATTGAATCCGATTTTAAACCGAACCAAATTGCACGAAATTCTAGGGTTCGATTTTGTTGAAGCCTTAGTGTTCAATTTCTTTTTCATCCCTTTTCGTATATATGGTTATGGTTAGTCGATTATTATGGCTTTTGATGTTTTCAGTTTGAACTTAAATCTTGATTAAGAAAAGTTTATTTCTTTATACGGTAACATTTTTTTTTTCGGTTATTAGAAAGAGTTTGGTTGAGATTTTAATTCTCTATTTGAATCGATGAATTTTAGGATATTGGATTTTACAGTTATTATCAATTAAGTTTTGGAATTACATGTTATTTAATTTTATAACATGGCTATGATAGTATGATGTTTTAGTTTATTTGAATAAATTGGTTGAAACAAATATGTTGTCCAAGTAACCTCTATTATGTAGATTAATTTATTTGAATATACGAGGATAATTGTAAATTTGTAATTTTATGTATTTATTAATTAACTTAAAGATAAATTAATATTTGACTAGATTGCATATTGTCGGGTATGACAAATCCAAAGACCCACATAAAAAAAATAAAAAATAATTTTCTTGTATATACGAATCCAAGTACTCTCATAAATATAAACTATTTCGGGGTGATGTTCAAAATAAAATGTGACGGCTTGATCAACCGAAATTGAACAATATCATAATAATGGATTTGTGTCGGTCCCAACAAGTGGCATTTTCTGCGGGAAAGAAATCCATCTAGAGGAGGCGACAAGTATGTGATCCATTTGGTTAGAGGAAAGAATTATTGGTTATGTTAAGCCAAAATCCCACATTGGAGAAAGAATGATGGAATTTCTCGTGTATACGAATCTATACATATAACTCCCATTAGTACGAGTTATTTTGAGGAAATGACAAAAATAAAAATTGAGTGGTCTTGATCAATACGAACCGTCCAATATCATATTAATATAGGAGTTTTGTTCCCAACAAGTTGCTCCATTTGTGAGAATCGATGTTAAATTGTAGGCCCAAACGAATTGCTCAAGTCCAATACATCCAAGCTAACCCAGGGCCCATTAAGTAGTAATAATTTGTGCCTGACTTCAATTTGTGTTATAAGAGCATCTGCAATGGGGATCTTAACAAAGTTATGATCCCCACCTCAGCTATTTTAGCCACCTTGGTAAAAAAAGAGAGAAGAGAGAGAGGAAATGGGATCTTATTTTAAGATCTCATATCTTGCATGTTTGTGGGTCCCGGGGGAGGGAGTGACGCGCACATGTCCTGCACGCAGCGCGAGTGGCGTGAGTGGGCTGCGTGCTGCAGCTTTTTTTTTTCCTTTATTTTATATTTATTTATTTTACATATAAAAAAAATTTAAATATTATATAATATATGTATACATATATATTATACTTTATTTCTTTTCAAATGTTATACTCCCTCTCTGTCCCACCTCAATTGTCCCACTTTCCTTTTTCGTCCGTCCCACCTCAATTGTCCCATTACTTAAAAGGCAACTTTTTCACATTCAATAATAAAATATTAATTGCACTCAACTTACTTTACACTCACACTCCTTGGTTATTGTGCCCGGTCAACCCGGGACAATTCAGCCGGGACGGAGGGAATAAGTTGAATTTGTGACTTTTTTTATTGTGTAATATTATACTTTTTATTGAATGAAGAATTCAATTAATTCAAATTAATCAATTAAATTAGACAAATTTTATTATTTAGTTAATTTAAATTAATTAAATGTAATTTGATTAATTTTTTACTATATTTTATTTATTTATATTCAATAAAAAAAAAGAATATATATATATAATATTAAGTAACTGTTATGACAAGTGAGACTCATGAATAGTATAAAGTAAAAAGTGGATGAATAAGAAATTGATAGTGGATGTTGATGTGAATATTTATAAACTAAGAAATGATAATAATTAATGATTGTGGATGCCCTGAATATCTGCATGCCTAAGTAATCGGCTTCTCATTATTCCTCAATCTTTACATCTGTGTGTGCTATCTTGAGTGCGATTAGTTCGTGCGGTTAACGAATTATCCCCAATATTTGGCATTTGGGAAGAAAGTAGTTTAGTGTTTTTCGGATAATGAATTGATAATAAAACTCTAGTAACTTTTGCCTTTAATAAATATTGTATACACCTCCAGTTTTTAAAAGAAAAAAGAAATACAGCAACAAATTGTGGTGTGTATGTTAAGTGGTTGACGACAGACATGTAAATAAGAAACATGAAAATGATGAATTGCATTTACAACAAAAAGAAATGGTTAATTAATAAAGAAGTTGATAGGCTAAATAGGAGATGAGGTATATGTATATTTGTGGCGGTGCTGGGCACCCGCCCACCGCCGCGGCTCCTTATTCCTCTGGAGCTCTTTATTCCTACGCTCATCGGAGCAGCAACAGCCACGAGGAGACCAATCACCAACGCAATCTTCACCACGCCCTGCATTTTTATTCTGATTCCTACGTTAAATTGGTTGGGTGCATGGGCTTAATTAGCTTACGCGTTTCACGTTATATTTATAGGCATCTCACATTGCAGGCTGAGGCAGCAACCGTTTAATAATAATAATAATAATAATTTAATGGTGGAAAAGGAATATTATCCTTTTTCCTTAATTTACAAACATGACACAACTAAGCAAAATAAGAAAAATAACTCTCTTATATTTTTCTTATACTAATATATTTGTGCAAAAAAGTAACCCATAGTTATTTCTTTTGGGAAATCATGAAAATCCTTGTGTAAATTAACAAAACTCCAGGGCAATTATGCATTCTTCCTCGCGCACCAGAAAACTTCTTATTGAGTATCTAGTATTCTTATCATTGTAGAATATCAAATATTTTTTTATTAAATTAATCAACTTTTATTATTCAAGATTTACCAAATCTTGATCTTATATTATATCCGGGAGCTGCAGTTGGTTAAGACTGCAAATAAATTAAATTGTCCGTAAATTATTCAGGTCGATTTAATAAAATATTTTATAGTTATTTTTGTAAAATTAGTATCTTCATTATTTTAAGAATAACAAATATGATAAGTTTTTTTAGTTAAATAAAAAAATGAATTTGAATATTGTTATGACCCAAAAATGAGCAAGCCCATTTTGGAGTCCAATAAGACAAAAAGCCCAAAAAAAAAGAGGTGTAAAGCAAATAATTCAAGACAAGAATGCTCTAAATGAAGACAATTTCTGAGCTCGATCTCATAATTGACCGAGCTCCTTATTTGTCGAGCTACCCTTTGAACAGGCTTCTCAATTAAAGAACTTCATCTCGCGGAACATTATGTCGAGTACGGAAGACTGGTTCGTTCGAGCTGATAGCTCGAACTATGTATTTGGTGAGATGTCACCTGAGATCACTCAATGCAGAGGATGCGGCCATTCAAAACGTCGGTTCGCTCGAAGTGTTGCATCTGCTAGCCAAGAGTCGTCTAGCTCGATTGGTTTCCTATAAATAGGGTCTTCATTTATTGTAAAAGACACATTGAATTCAGCAATTAATACAGCATTTAAAAGCAATACAATCATTTCAGCTCTACAATTACAGTTTGTTTTTACTCCTTTTATTACGCATTTATTGCTCCATAGCATTTCAATTTAGTATTCTTAGAAAAAAGTAATCTCCAAATTATTGAGCATCAACAAATATGATTATAATTTTATTTTTAGAATAAATATTTTTTTTTTCAAAAACAATAACTATTTAATATAATCTAAAATTAAAAATTTTATTTAAACTCGATAAAGGCTGAATTAAGTATTTGTAAACGAACAAAAAAACCTATTTCTCACCAATCATAACGCTAATAAGTCTTACTTAAACCCATGGCCTTCGCTTCACCATCAACAACTTTACACACACATTCACACTTTGCTGCGTGTGAGCGTAACAGACCCAGGTTGCTCCACTCTTCCAATCCTCGTTCTTCTAGATCCTCTCATAATGGAGGCGCCGCTTCTCCAGCGGCGGGACTCTGCCGAGCTCATCGCTGACGACGGTGACTACTTGCCGGCTAAGGGGATGAAGGATTGCTGGAGAATTTTCAACAGGGAAACCGCGAAGTTGTGGATAATAGGCGGCCCAATCGCATTCCAGATTCTCTGCCAGTTCGGAACCAACTCCGTCACCACCATGTTCATCGGCCACATCGGAAATATTGAGCTCTCCGCCTTCTCGATCGCCGTCTCCGTCATCGGCACGTTCTCTTTTGGCTTCTTGGTAATTGTAATTGCAACATTGATATATATATATACATTGTTGGCGACTGTTTTGGGGGGTTGGCTTTCTTCAAAGTTGAAAGACCTTTTTGCATGTTTTAATGAGAGTAATGGTTCACGAAGAAAAGTAATTGCTAGGTAGAAGTTCTATGCTACTCTCACACCATAGTTTTGAAAAAGAAAAATGAAAATGGTTTGGATGATTTAAGAACTCTAAAATCACTAACACTATGATGCACTGTTTTGTGGTAAGATCCTTAAAAAAACTCAAAATTGAAACTGTTGTAGCTTGGCATGGGGAGTGCTCTGGAAACACTGTGCGGCCAAGCATTTGGTGCAGGGCAAGTTCATATGCTGGGCGTTTACATGCAACGCTCCATTATAATCCTATTTTCGTCGTGCATCCTGCTCTTGCCTCTCTACATATTTGCCACGCCAGTCCTCAAGCTCCTCGGCCAAGAAGATGACATTGCAAATCCTGCTGGAGTCTACACATTGCTCATTGTCCCCCAACTGTTTTCTCTTGCCGTCACGTTTCCTGCCCAGAAATTTCTACAAGCCCAGAGCAAAGTCTCTATTCTTGCATGGATTTCTTTCTTCTCCCTGGCATTGCAAGTTCTGTTGTGTTGGCTCTTTCTCAATGTTCTTGGTTGGGGTGGCGCTGGCGCCGCCTTGGCATTAGATCTCACGAGCTGGATCACTGCTATTGCACAGTTTGTTTATGTTGTGGGGTGGTGTAAGGATGGATGGAAGGGATTTTCCTGGTCTGCTTTTAATGAGATATGGGCTTTTGTGAGGCTGTCTCTTGCTTCTGCTGTGATGCTGTGCTTGGAGATTTGGTATATGATGAGCATAATTGTGTTAACTGGCCATCTCAACAATGCTGTGGATGCAGTTGGCTCTCTTTCTATTTGGTGAGTGAGTTCAACAAAGTTTTAGTAGTGTTTCAAATTCTAATGAAGTCCATGTTTTTTTTGCAGCATGAATGTGAATGGATGGGAATCCATGATTTTCATCGGAGTCAACACTGCCATAAGGTGAAACTAACTGCAAGCTTGTTAGCTGAATTCTGTGTTCATGCTTATTCTCACACTATGACATGTCATGTTCCATTACAGTGTGCGTGTCTCAAATGAGCTGGGGTCAGGGCATCCAAGAGCCACCAAATACTCTGTCTATGCAACAGTCTCTCAGTCACTCCTCATCGGAATGGTGTGCATGATCATTGTCCTCGTGACTAGGAACCACTTCAGCATCATCTTCACAGACAGCAAAGAGATGCAACGAGCCGTGGCTCACCTTTCAGGCCTTCTAGGAATCACCATGGTGCTCAACAGTGTCCAGCCAGTGATATCAGGTGCTCAACATCTGTAAAAAATCAGCATAGCTAGAGAATATTGAATCCTTCCTACAAGAGCCATGTTCTTGTTGCAGGTGTTGCTGTGGGATGCGGATGGCAATCTATGGTGGCTTACATCAATTTGGCTTGCTACTACATCTTCGGCCTTCCCCTAGGCTACGTTCTTGGCTATGTAGCTAACCTCGGAGTTGTGGTATTATTTCAAGAACAAGAATCCCAAGCTCCCTCTTCTCAGGCATGCAGCAGTAAAAGTTGATGGTTGTGTGTGAATGAATTTTGCAGGGGCTTTGGGGAGGCATGATTGCTGGAACAGGTGTGCAGACACTGCTGCTGCTGATAGTACTCCAAAAAACCAATTGGAAGGAGGAGGTTAGTTTCGATTTCTTATTCATTCATTCCCATCATTATCAAGATTGAAAGATCTGAATACATGTGGTGTGCAGGTGGAGCAGACTAGTGAAAGAATGCGAAAGTGGGGAGGTCAAGACATTGCAACTGCTCAAAACCATAACGCAAAACCTCCCCATCTCTAATGGAACTACTCATTACTTCTCACTTCTCCTTCCAATCTGCTTCAACTGCCAATTACGATCTCCATCATCAAACTATTCCGGAGATAATGATTTATTTATTTGTTCAATTAATATTTTATTTGTATCTTTGACAACTATACCATGCATGCATGTACTTTTCAGATAGTATACATAGAATAATTTTTGTCATGAAAATATTAACTTATTGAAATCAAATACTCCCTCCGTCCCGAATCATTTATCTCATTTTGACCGGGTATAATGACAAATGATTGTGAGTGTAATGAAATTAATATTTTATTGATATATACGTGGAGAATAATTTTCATTTTATTGAAACATATATTGAATTTTTTCTTTTTTTGAAAAAAAAGTAGATAGTATTAAAGAAACAACCATTTTAATGAAAAGCCATGTGACTGATTGATAAATTATACTCATATATCAAGCATATCACCTGTATATTGCTGCAAACATTATAATGTGCAATAAAGTTGTTAGTTTTTTAAATTGGGAAATATATAAAGTTTTCTCATAATTAATATGAAAGAACTATATATTTAATTACAAAATTATATATAACCAAAATAAAAAATATATATATATAATTAGCAACACATGTTTTGTTAATTAATATTTTTTATAATAGCGATAATTGATTGCAATACACAATAATAATGATTATACATTTATCTATCATCAATTAATTAATGTTGGGACACTTATTACCTATTATATTATATAATAGTTAAATTAAAAAAAATGCGTACCAATAAACTGAGGAAAGCATGCAAGATTTTCAAGCGGCATATTATTATTCATTATTCCTTCAGGGGTAGGGTCGGGATGTGACTTTGAAAACTCTTAATAGTGTAGTTAGGGATGTTAATCGGGCTAACTCATCGGGTTTCGGACTAATCCTATCGGGCTGAGGGTTATTTAGTCCAGGTTAAATCGGTCTGAGTTTTTATCGGTCTAAAAATTCTTGAACCTAACTCTAACCCACCGATTTTCGGGCTGACCCGTCGGATTGGCAAGAGTTACGAGTTTATTTTTGT
The DNA here is from genome assembly GCA_026898455.1 of Plectranthus barbatus. Taxonomy (NCBI): domain Eukaryota; kingdom Viridiplantae; phylum Streptophyta; class Magnoliopsida; order Lamiales; family Lamiaceae; genus Plectranthus; species Plectranthus barbatus. The sequence goes on along the minus strand of JAPKLW010000590.1, from coordinate 209,360 downwards.
AAAGATTTTCTTAAAATATTTTAACAACCCCTAAAATAAAATAAAAAATAAAATAATGAACCAACATAAATAAAAGGCATTCAACAACAATATCTTCGCAAAAAAATAGTGATAAGTGGATAAAATGTTGTCAAATCATAGTTTGAAAGAAAAAAATTAATCCATATATACCAACAAATTTAAGTAATAGAAGTACATTCATCAACATATAAAATAATAATATAGGTATTATAATTTAAATGTAGCTTTAATTTGGGTGAACATAATTATGAGAGGCTAAAGATGCTTGAAAGAAAAACATGAGTATGTACGCTAATTAGGAGAGTAACGAGTGAAAGATAGGGAAAGAGGAAGAAATGAGGGATTGTTCGATTTGAGGGTAACGGAATACGTCACTGGGACATATAGATGAGATTTTGTGTGATGAAAAATTAGGTCTAGGAAATTAGTTGTATAATTAATAGGTATAGTAGGATATAAATAATTTTAGAAATATTGAATAATAAAATATTATATATATATATATATCATTAAATATAGTCGGACCTACGGGCCTCTCAGCTCGTTCGGGCTGCCAACCCATCGGGTTCAACCCGTTCAGTTAAAAATAATTTTGGATTGAAACTTTTTTACCCTTACCCACATTTTAGCCCACTGATTTCAGGTTGACCCATCAGTTTCGGGCTTTATTGACATCCCTAACTAGGGATGTCAAACAGGCCAACCCGTCGGGTTCCGGGCCAGCCCTATCGGGCTGCGGGTTAATCGGTCCGGGCTAAACGGGCCGTAACTTTTGTCGGGTTGAAAATTCTCAACCCTAACCCTAACCCGTCGGTTATCGGGCTGGCCCGTCGGGCCGACTAAATTACGATTTTTTATTTTTATTTTTTATTAAGCTTAAATATCTATTATTTTATTAATATTATTTAAATAAATTAAATTCTTAGAATTGTTTAGATTCACAAACTTATAAAATTATTTAGTAAAACTCTATCATGTTTAATAAATACTTATTATAGTTTACTTTATGTCATAGCAAATTATTTAACATAATTGTGAGACCTCATCAAATTTTTATGATATAAATAAATTAGTATTATTATATATTGCAATATTCTTTTGTAATTAATATTTATTTAATATAATATTATTGGAGTTGTACAATTAAATAATATGATTATTTAATTTATCTAATGTCTTAATAAACAACATTTTATGTTAGTATTCAATCATAAAAATAATTACTTATATATATAATTAATTATAATTAATATTTTAGAAATCAATTGTTTCTTAAATATTCTTTAAAATTATTTATTTAAAATAATATTTCTTAGTAGTAAAAATATAGGTATATCATTTGTGTAACATAAAATTTATTTAAATATTTCCATCTAAATATAAAATAAGTATAGTATAAAATAGTTGATATTTATTTTTCCAAGATTTAATAATTTAATTATATTAAAATATTTTAATATTTTTTAAAAAAATGGAGTGGCCCGTCGGGCCAACCCGTAGCCCGGCGGGTCCAGCCCGTTTAACCCGTAACCCGTTTAACCCGGACCATTTAGCCCGGTTTTTTATCGGTTAAGAAATTTTCAACCCTAACCCGGTGTTTAGCTCGGGTTATTCGGGCTAACCCGTCGGTCCCGGGCTAAATTGACATCCCTATCCCTAACTGTAGTATACAAGTGATTCGGGTGGTTATTCACAATTTAGAACGTAAATAGTTTGAATTTTTTTTGTTTTGTTTTTTCAATATATTAATTTCGAGATTATTTTCATTGAAGTTCAAACTAATGATTAATTCACGTACAAATTATTTAAATTATTTACGGCTTGAGCTAGGAAAAAAATTAATTTTAAAAAATATTCATTTTAATATTATTGTATGTGGAGTGTTTACTGTTAATTAATATGCTTCCAAACAAACTAGTTAATTAGAAAAATAGTTTTGATTTATTAACCGAATAAGACATAATCCATATTTAGATTGGATGAATTTGGCACGTATTTTCATTCGGATAAACTTTTGCTTTATTTTGACATATATGATATGACACCCTTGAATTGTATGGAATTTGTTATCAATATATTTATTAGATGCATATTACTTACATATATTCTAAAAATATATATTTAGATATGCTTATGTTTTTTTCTCTATTCTTTTCTGTTGTGTATCCTTATTTGTGTCTCTCTTTTCCCATCATTCTCATTTCTTTTAAATCAATATATTGGAAAATATTTCTTATTATTATATTTTGATGTGTCATGTATAAAAACCACCAATTTAGAATATCTCTAGATTAATTTTAGTTTGTGCAAAATATATAAAGTCCTATATAGGATACCAATTGAGTTGTAATAGATTTGATCAAGACAAACTGAAAATCCTCCAATTTGATCTCGCAAGGAGACAAAAGAAATTGGCTACAATCCTTAGTGCCAGTTTAGAGATTTCGCATGAAGAAAACTGGCTAACATCACCAGCATGAAACTGACCAGTTTCACTCACACCTATATATCATTCTCGCACACAAAGACATAGAGAACAAGTCAGTAGAAATCCTCTTGAAGGCCGGACTTTAAGAATGAAGATTACTTAAAGTCTAAAGATTATGGTGTTGGATCAATTTCGATTCCTCAGACTGACTAGAAGAGTCGTTCTGACACATAGTACGATGTCGACATTTATGTCAGAAAAGCAAGAGCAATTGCAAACTTTCTGCAAAAGCAACCTGTATTTAGCAAAAGAGGCGTCGATTGGACTTCAACCAAAATGTCTCTCAATGGTTGTAAATTCAATCTTCTCACGTGTTGCCTATAAATAGACGAAGTGTCCCGAGAAGAATAGTTTCGAAAGCTCTAACAACTTTCAAATCTGCTGGAACTTCTTAACCGAACATTCAAAAGTGCTCTAAACTTTCTTCGTTCGAGGTTATACATAGCTTATCGTGGGCTTGGACACGAGATTTGTTGCTATCCAAGCATAAGTTATTTTTTGGTGTTCTTACTCTCCAAGTAAGAACACAGCAGCCACATCTTTTCTCCAAGTTGTAAATCTCATGGGCATCTAGCCAAATGGATCGACGGTTAAGGGAAAAACCTTAAATCTCCCATCTTCCAGAGACGGAGGTCGCGTGGTGTGCCCACACTTCAAATCTGTGAGGCAGAGTAAGCAATGGTCTGGACGAGTGAGCAAGTAGACTAATGGACACTAGCATTCATCAGGTTATGATAGATCATGAGAACACTTGTATTCCAAAACCTAGTGTATTCTAGAGTCTGAAGAGAGGACGTAGGGTCTTGTGTCTGAACCTCTATAACTTCTTGTTCATTTATTGTTTTATTTACTTTGTCATAAGGATTCAAAACTCAACACTTTTTAAGTGTGGAAGTATGCTTAAAACCTGAACTAATTATTAAACTCGCTAACATTAAGTTTTCATATATACAAATTGATGAGTAATAATCAGTTTGTAAGTGCAAGTTTTTATATGAAATTCTCACTACATATATTAAAATTATGATCTCGAGACCAACATAATATATTCTTAATTTATACAAATTTATCTTTCTTTTTAAAGAAACTGATGCAATAGATTTCGAATTAGAAAAGTTGGTGCCGAAAGATGAGAATGAAAAGAGAAAGTAGAGACGAATTACACAGAAAAAATAAAATGTATAAAAACGAATTAATGTGCAAAATAAATCCTTATGTTACATAGGGCTTTAATAATACTCTTAAGAAAATATTATTGCTCGGTGCAAATTGCAATAATTACTATTTTGCCCAATTTTTAATTTGAGGATGCACAAAATTTTGTGGTGGTTGTGATTTGTGAATAGAAAAGCAAAAATTGGTTAAAGTTTTATATGCGCTAGGTATGGCATGGATTTATTTAGAAACTGAGTTTTAATTCATCTTTTATTTGATATTTTGGTGCGTTAAAATTAATTTTTAAGTTTTTATAGTATTTTTTTTATGTAATTCTTGTATAGGATTGATTGAGTTGTAATAAAATCTAAAATTTTAGAACCTGAAGATCGAGCAGTCAGAAACTTAATTTCTGAAGATGAAATTCAAAGAAGATAAAGCTTGAGATATCAAGAATCAAGTTTCAAAACTTAAGTTTAAAGATCTAAAGTAGAGCGAAAACTTAAAACTGACTTTGAAGAATGTCAGTTTCTGTTTCAGGAATTAACAAGCATGTGAAATTCATGGAGATAAAAGGAATACGAGTGGGGCTCAAAGTCAAATCGTAGATTCCTTCAAGTATCGACAATCATTCAGTACGAGGAAACTTAAGTTTAAGTTTCTCGGACTTAGTTTGCTCTGACAAAGTAGGTGAAAAGTACACCGCCAAAAGCATATCAGAACAGAGCAGAACAGACAGAAGAATAGCTCGGATTGGACAATCCAATCTTTGTCTCTAATGGACAAAAACTCAAACTGTCAACCAACTGCCTATAAATAGAAGTCAACCTTGACAGAAATAGACACACTGTTAGTCCCCGATCAGAGTTATGATATATGCAACGGAAGTATTAATGTTTATCTTGCACGTGTCTTGCTAAGGTCTCGACTTAACAAGTGTTTTTCTAAATGTTTTAGCTCGTGTATTCGTTAGATAGATTGCAGTTTATACTACAGCACTTGGTGTGTTGAGTTTCAAATGATTTAACCAACGAACTAAATAACGTAGGAAAGCAGTGAATGACACAAGGATTTTATAGTGGTTCGAACAATTGTTCTGCATCCACTCTTCAGTCCTCCAACTGAAAATTCCACTAGAAGAATGAGTACAAGGTCAGGCCTGATCTCTAACGTTGAGCAGCTCCTCCGTCTGGTCAGCGCGCACCTTCAAGCACCTCGATCTTAAATCTTCAACCGGTGTCGCTCCTTAGAGTGAGGACAAACCTCTCTTCTCCTCGAATGTCGACTGTTGGGATTTTTATAGTTCTTCCCGGAACCTATCCTTGTGTTGGCATAGCCCGTACGAATCACTCTTGCAACGATAAAGTGACAGCTAGATTCTTTCTCGAATAGAGAGAATCCCAAATATACCTTTTGAAGATAAACTTCATAGGTCTTCGAGCTTCTGTTATAAAAGCTTTGAGAAAGTTTCAATGAAGAACTTAGCTCGGTTGAGTTCGCGTGATAGAGAAAGTGAGTTTAATCTCTTTTGTTATCTCTTGTATGTACTAAGCCGCGAACCTTTGAATCAATTAAGGACGACACCTATTTATAGGTGAAGATTCAAACAGCCGTTTGAATCTTGTCCGTTAGACTCAAAGGGAATGCTCGCCTATCTGCATGCTTCCTTTTTCTGTGGTGGATAGAGACTTTTCAAGTCTCTTTGTCTCTAATTGGCGTAACATCTCTCTCTAGCCGTCGTTTGTCAGAACGAATCTTTTGTAGGTCTGAACCCCTTTTTCTTCATGATGAATATTTCATCCTCTTGATTGGTTGGTTCTTCTCGTAACTTGTAGTCCGTCTGATGTTCGGCTTTGTAGTCTTTCTCTTGATTTCTGATTGCTGACTTATTATTATGCATTGGATATCTCTGCAGATTGCTAGAACTTCTTCTTCAGCATTCTCGTTGCTTCCTCCGCATTGCTGGTCGCTATGATCTTCAGTAGTCTTCAGCAATTAGATGAGTTTGTTGACTCCTTCAGCAAACTTAATCCTTTCTTTTTCTTAATCTATAACAACTCGAGTATTAATTTCTATACAGGTCTTTTTACAATTGACTCGATACCGAGTTGCTATAGCTTTGATCAACCAAAACATATCAATAATGATAATGAATTGGTTTACAGTGGCGGGGTCTAACAATATTCCTAACACACACTCACTCACGTGAAAAACTTAGCCAAAACTCTGCCAAACTTAAACCTCAACCTATGAGAAAAATGAATGAATCATGCCCATTAGATCAAAAAAAAATCAATGGTTGATATTCAAACACGAAACAACTAAAACACAACCAAGCAACGTTGCAATCAAGCAACCTCATGAACACAATCAAGCATCTTTCTCACTTTCTCACGTTAAGACCTTTCTCACCGGATCCGATCATGTGAGAAATAATCCCCTTGTAAGAAAAAATAATGAATCATGTCCATCAGATTTAAAAAAATCAATGGTTGATATTTAATCGAACAACAACTAAAACACAATCAATCAACATTGTAATCAAGCAACGACTTGAATACAATCAAGCAATGTCGTGAATGCAATCAAGCATCTTTCTCCTTTCTCACGTTATGATTTTTCTCACTGGACTCTGAATCTCCATGTTATTTGAACATGAGACTTAGCATCTTTGCTCAAGCTACTCATTCTATGAATCTGTCTAAGTACACGAGGCTAAAGCATTCAAGCTTAAGCAACCTTGGTGTTTATTACTTTTCAAGTAATAAACACAGCAGTCAGTATTCTACTCTGGGGTACTGATTCCGACGGACATTGCCAACAACCTGAAATGCTGGAAAGAACAGAAAACATTCAACCATCCACATTGACAGGTAACTTAAGACAAATTTGATAGTTTGAATATTTATATAGGAAATATATATATAGTTTGTAATATATTTGAAAAATCTGAATAGTTTGTTATATATTTGAGAAAACCTGAATAATTTATATATTTGGTAGATGACGTGTAATTTTACAAATGCTGATGTGTCATCTGGCAAGACACATCAACATTATGTCGCTGGAAATTTGATCCCGTCATAAATTAGGAATAAAATTGATAGTTTGTAATATATTTTGATAATATGCATAGTTTGTACTTATTTGAGAAACCTTCCCCTAAAGAATTTTTTTTTTACATTGAACGTATGCATATTATATTTTATGAACAACACGAAATGAAACTCTTGAATATATATTTTTCTCATTTTTGTCCTTGAGTGTTAGATGGTAACACAAATAATGCACCGAAATTGAGACGGATTTAAATTGACCACATACGTTGATTTTGATTTTTAATGGCCCAAGTTTATTCTTATTTAACACCTGAAAAAGATTTTAACACATATTCACTACTATTATATAGGGATCGGATCCGGTGTGAAAGGTCTTGACGTGAGAAAGTGAGACAGATGCTTGATTGTATTCAGGTCGTTACTTGATTGCAAAGTTGTTTGGTTGTATTTTAGTGGTTGCTTGATTATTTTGTTGCTTGATTGTGTTTTAGTTGTTGCTAGTTTCAATAAAAACCATTAATTTTTTTCAGATCTAATGGGCATGATTCATTCTTTTTTCTTATATGAAGTTTTTTTTACATAATCTCTCCTCTATATATATATATATATATATATAGGGAGCGGATCCTATGCTAAAATGTTGTTTGTGCTAAAATACTAATCATGCTTGATTGGTTATTAAATTATGCTTATTCAGTTGTTATATTGTGCTTCATTGATTTCCATAACTACCACATCAAAATAAATAACTTTCAATCTAAAAAATTCAATCTTGACCATTCATCCATCAAAATCAATGATCTAGGATTTATTCCTATTTAGTATATTCTAATCTTTTAGCATATGATCCATTCTCTCTCTCTCTATATATATATATATATATATATACAAATGTACACAAAATTGTACCTGAATTATCCAAAAAATAAGTAAAATAAACTGAAGAAGTAATATTGTAAAGAAAAAATGACACAACTATATATTCTAATACAAAAAATAGGAAATGAAATAAAATAAAAAAAAATAATATTAATGTAATACTTTTGAGAGAGAAAGTGATAAACTTGTAATTATGAACTTTTGTTTGTATATTAAGTAATTTCTTCAAATTCAAATTAAAGTACGAATGTTATATACTAAGTTTTCTTGATATTTATGTTTTTGGAGATCTTACAGTAGTAAAGATGTTATATACTTATTAATTGTTATGAATGCCTAATTTATACTATTATTATACCGAACCTTTCAAAATTCAATAATAATAATAATAATAATAATAATAATAATAAAGAAGAAGAAAGAAATAAGAACTGAGACAGTTGGAATTAATTAATTATAACTAAGCTATCGTTTATGAGCAGGATTATTGAGCATTCATTAAGACATTCACCAAACTACCGATCCTTAATTACTCCAATAAACCAATCTTCTTCCCTACAAAACAAACACAAGCTGACCGTTTGTTAGCATTCACGCACTCACATGCGCAAATATTCACCCATCTATTTTTTTCTTTTTCTTCTTTTTATTTTCACAAAAGCAAAAGCTTTGTATAAAATCATGAAATGAGTCATGAAATCTAAGATTGTAGGTGAATTTATGATGAGAATTATAACCAAATCTTAACTTATAGAAATATTCGTAAAATTTGAACTTTAAAATATCAACTACGTACTCGATCCTATATATTAAGGAAGATGAAGGCGAGCTACCTACCATTCTCAGCATGATTTAACATTTACACGCTAGATTTTTATGCTGTAATTTTCCTAATTAATTAAGATTTAGTAAACCCAGAATTGCAACTTAATTAATTAAGCAAGACGTCTCGAGTTTGCTAACACATTTAATATATACGACTTTTTGCATGATTGGTAAGCCTTGAATAAATTGAGATGCAGTCACTAAACAAAAGCTCCAAATATCTCGTTCGGAATCCGGAGACGGCATGGAGGCGCCGCTGCTGGAGGTATGCTCCGATGAAGATGTTCTGATCGGAGACAGCGGAGACTACGTGGTGGTGGAAGGGGTGAAGTCGTGGTGGAGAGTATTCTGCATGGAGTCGGTGAAGCTGTGGAGAATAGGGGGTCCCATTGGGTTTCAGCTCCTCTGTCAGTACGCCACCAGCTCCGTCACCACCATTTTCGTCGGCCATCGCGGAGATGTTCAGCTCTCTGCTTTCTCTATCGCACTCTCTGTCGTCTACACCTTCTCCTTCGGTTTGTTGGTCAGTTTATTCTATTTTTTGTCTCTTTATTTTTTTAAATATGTAAAATAGTACTCCCTCTGTCCCGTTTCATATTTTCATTTTCGTCTGTCCCGCCAGATTAGTCAACTTTCCTAAAATGGAAAAAAACCTCCTCACATTAATAAAATATTAAATTCACTACACTAAAAAAACAATGATTACTGTACCGAAATCAAAGTGGACTAATCTAAAAGGACAGAAGGAGTACAAGATATATTAAAAAAAAAAAAAACAGTTTTATCGTATTAATTTTTTCAAAAAATGTTGATAAAATCCTGCAAAATGGGTTTCTAATTTGGCGAGCCAGATTTTTTCAGTATGAGATCATCTGTCCCACTTTTTGTATTTCACTATTAAAATTATTACTAATTTTTATTTAATATTTTTATAATTTTAATTTATTATATTTTGGATTAATTTTATAAGTTCAACCATAGGATTCACCTCATCCAATTAGGGTATATAATATGTTTTAGTTTTTGATTAAAATTTGATTATTAAAATTAATTAATTTATAACTATAATTTGTATTCTTATAAAATTTTGATTTTTATTCTTATAAATCAATTAGACTATATTGTATTATAGTTTATTTTTATTTTTATAAAAACATAATTTAAAATTAGTAATCCAGACAATGAAATACTAATGTGGGACAGAGAATTTGATCCGGAATTTTTTTCCTGTTGAGGAATATTCTTTGTCGTGATATTTTTGGAGGAATGTTGAAAATTTTGGACTTTTTCCATGTTTGAATGCACTGATCATTACATTTTTTAAAAAGTTCATGCTATTAATTTTAAATTTAGCCTATTTTTTTAGTTGATTAAATTTGTTGGCAAATTACTGTTTTTGTAAAAATATACTTTGTTTTAGAAATTAGAATAATTTGGAATCCTCAAGTTAATATCCGAATTGAATGTATCTTTTGATGTTAAATTCTCATAATTATTAAACAAGTTATAATTAGGGAACTCTTTTTAAAACAAGTCAAAAGAATTTAAAAATTCAAGAGACTATTACTACAACATGATCAATTAGTTATAAGTTTTGAATTGCGTCGAGGACACTCTATATATCCCAAATTCAACAGTGTATCGTAATTCTTTTTTCTTTTTTTTTTAAATTGCTAATTAAGATAGAAATAGATAAAATCATAAAATCCAAGAAACATGTATAGTTTTACTTTTACCTTTTCTTCTTCCAATTATAAGGACTTTGAGAAGAAGAAAAAAAGAAAAGAAAAAAAAAAGCTTAATCTCTCATTGTGGATCTGTTAGTCAAGTGTTCATACATTAGATGAGTAGGGGTTGAGGATTAAAGGACTGAAGCTTTGGCAGCTGGGCATGGGGAGCGCTCTAGAAACTCTGTGTGGGCAGGCATTCGGAGCCGGACAAGTTGAGACGCTGGGCATCTATCTGCAGCGCTCCATAATCATTCATTTAGCCACTTGTCTCGTCGTATCCCCTCTATACATATTCGCCACTCCCATCCTCAAGCTTCTTGGGCAGAACGATGACATAGCCACTCCCGCAGGTGTCTACACGCTCATGATCCTCCCCGAGCTTTACGCCCTTGCCGTCGTTTTCCCGACTTCCAAGTTTCTCCAAGCCCAGAGCAAGGTATCCGCGCTCACATGGATCGCCGCCGTCGCACTGGTTTGTCAAATAATCTTGTGTTGGGTTTTCGTGTTCGTGTTTGGGTGGGAGACGAATGGCCCCCTGGTAGCCTTCGACCTGACAGGATGGGGGATGGCGATCGCGCAGTCGGTTTATGTGGTGGGGTGGTGCAAGGATAGCTGGACAGGGCTGAAGTGGGCTGCATTTGGCGACATGTGGGGTTTCGCGAGGCTGTCGTTGGCATCTGGGGTTATGCTGTGCTTGGAGACATGGTATATGATGAGCATCATCGTCCTCACCGGCCATCTCGATAACGCCGTCACTGCCGTGGGTTCGCTTTCCATATGGTGAGCAATGGATACATGCATGCATCCACAAAATATATATATATATATATATATATATGATGTCTTCATTTTGTTGATGAGGTCTGGTTTTTTGCAATTAATATTGCAGCATGAACATTGATAGCTGGGAGACGATGGTGTTCACAGGAGTGAATGCTGCTATAAGGTATTGAGTTATAAGCTCTTCATATATGTAATGTACGTAATTTATAATATATATATGGAAATTAAATTAAACAGCGTTCGGGTGTCGAATGAGCTGGGGATGGGGCATCCGAGAGCAGCAAGATATTCAGTGTACACGACGATATTCCAGTCGGTAGTGATCGGGATTGTATGCATGATTGCAATCATGGCCACTAGGAACGACTTGGCAGTGATATTTAGTGATAGTGAGGAAATGCGGCGCGCTGTGGCTAGCCTCTCTGGCCTCCTGGGGATCACAATGCTTCTTAACAGTATTCAGGCCGTCATATCTGGTAATATATATATATGCATATATAGTGGGTTAATGAAGAAGTAATTATTATATTATATATGTGCAGGTGTGGCCATAGGAGGAGGGTGGCAAGCACTTGTAGCTTGCATCAACTTGGGATCTTATTATGTATTTGGTCTGCCTCTGGGTTATCTTCTTGGTTATGCAGCTGACCTGGGAGTGGTGGTATATATGCATCTATATGTATATATATAATTGTTTGTTAATTAGTAAATTGTAAGAATTAATTGGACAGGGACTGTGGGGGGGCATGATAGCCGGAGTGGGTTTACAGACATTGCTGCTTTCGGTGGTTCTTTACAGAACTAACTGGAATAAGGAGGTTCTAATTCTAATACATAATTCCTTAATATTTCTGTCTCTCTCTAATTTACATTAATGTATCTATCATTTTGTGATCGATCACTGATCATTTGCAGGTTGAGCAGACGACGGAGCGCATGCGCAGATGGGGAGCCCAACGCATTGTGTCTCACTCATGATCATCACAATTCCTCAACCATCAATTTTCTTCCCATAATATATATTGTCTCCATTTACTGTTGTTATTTCTTATATAACTAGCTACTAGATTTGTAACCGTTATTTGGATTTCTATAACTATCGATATTTTCTAAGTGACAACTTATATGCCTTAAACTTAGACTTGTATCATGCGGTTAGTAATTAATAGGGTAAATTGGGGATAATATCCTAAATTATTGAAGTTTTCGGAAAAATACTCCAATCTATTTCTGTTAGTTAAAAATATATTAATTTTTACTTCCGTCTATGAATTATACTAAAATGTATTAACACTGTTAGTTTGTGATGATTCAGCCGTTAAATGTCACGTGGCGTCCCATGTGACTTCTCATGTGGCACCCACGTGGCAAATCAACATGTGATAATACCCTAATCTATTGATATTTTCGGAAAAATACCCCCATGTATAAATTTTTGTTAAAAATAGCTCAATCTTTAATTTTGCTTGTGAATTATGCCAAACGAATTAACACCGACTACTCTTTTTGATTGTTGAAATATTATTTTCTAAACAAATAATAATTAATCACATTAATTAATATGTTTGTTTCAAGATAATTATTAATTCTTAAGCCAAATAATATCGAGAGTCATCTATAATTCTTAATCATGTTAATTAATATACTATTCTTAAAATAATTATTAATCATGTTAATTAATAATATTGAGAATCACTACTCCATATTAATTAATTTACTTTTTATGTGTTAATATAGTCTAACCATGTATTAATCATCCAGATAGAGGCCGTACATATAACATTTGCAGCATAGTCACCCACTCGAATGTTAATCATGAACTCTAATGTATAATATTTATATGTTTTTTTAAAAAAAAAATAGCGAATATTGATTGTTTAGCAAATAATATTTCAACAATAAAAAAGAGTAGTCGGTGTTAATTCGTTTGGTATAATTCACAAGTGAAATTAAAAATTAGGGTATTTTTAAGAAAAATTAATATATTGAGGTATTTTTCCGAAAATATCAATAGATTATGGTATTAACACATGTTAATTTGCCACGTGGGTACCACATGGGAAGCTATATGGGATGCCACGTGGCATTTAACGGCTGAATCATCACAAACTAACGGTGTTAATACATTTTGGTATAATTCATACATGGAAATAAAGATTAGGGTATTTTTACTAACAGAAATAGATTGAGATATTTTACCGAAAACTTTAATAGTTTAAAATATTATCCCCTATTTATCCTAATTAATAGGTCAAAATGAGAAAATGTAAGCAATTATATATGTCACGTGCACGAGGAGAGAACGAAATTAGCAATTATACAAGCCAACCATTGATTTGTAGGGCTTCAAATCACAGAAAATTAAATAAGAGGGCGTTTGGTTGGTGGGTTTCGGAATGAGAGAATGGAATAATTCCGAAACCCACTGTTTGGTTAAAGGGTATGGAAATAAAAAAATAAGAATGATTCCCAAATACTTGGGAATCACCTAAACCCTCCAAAATGGTGGGTTTCATTCTCATTCCCATATATCATTACTAAAATTATTTATTTTATATTATTTTATAATTATTTTCTTATTTATTTATTTTTATAATATTAATCTAAAATATTTTGATAATTATATTATTTTATAATATTATATACTCCCTCCGTCCCGGTGAAGTAGTCCCTTTTCTTTTCGGCACGGGAATTAAGAGTTGTGAGTGTAGTGAAATTAATATTTTATTGGTGAGTGTGAAAAATGTTGTCATTTTAGGAAAATGGGACTATTCTATGGGACAAACAAAAAAGGAAAGTGGGACTACTTCAATGGGACGGAGGGAGTATTATTAATATAATAATATTATTATATTAATTATTTATTTTTATCTTAATTTTATATTTTATAAAATAAATAAGAATATAAATATATTATTTATTTATTTTAATATGATTATATATTTTTAATTTTTTATTATTAAATTAATTATTTATTTCTTATTTTTTAATTCATTTTATTTATAATTATTTTCTGATTTATTTACTTTTTCTTTTTTTAAATGTTTTTGATAATTATATTATTTATAATATTATATGTTATTATAATTATATATTATTCTTTTTAATATATTATAATAATAATATTATTATTATTATAAAATCAATCATTTATTTTGTATCTTAATTTTATATTTTATAAAATAAATAAGAAGATAAATAGATTATTTATTTGTTTTAATATGATTTTATTTTGTTATTTTTTATTGTTAAATTAATTATTATTTGTATTACAATTTAATTATATTATAAACCTATAAACTTAAAAAATAAATCATCAGAATTGAAAAATGATTCCAAAACCTATCTAGTAAACCAAACATCAGAATTGAGAGTGATTCCAAAAATCAAACTCATTCTCATTTCCTCTACTATCAAACCCATACACATAGTGATTCCGGATAGTTAAACCAAACGCCCCCTAAATCTTTCGAATTTGTTTATACAAGTCTAATTAAATGGCATTTGGTTATTTTGGCCCATGTCTGAGGCCTCCTCCTTCAATTTACTTGTATTCATTGTGAAACTTGAAGAATACGTGAGGAATGTCTGCCTAATCTATCTTCTCTCTCATTTCGCCCCATCTCTCCCTCTCTATTCCTCTTCCTTATTAGTTACTCTTAGGGGTGAGCAAAACCAAATCGAAAACCGCAAACCAAATCAAACCGTTGGGTTTGGGTCGGTTTGAAAATACATGCGAGTTAGGTTTGGGTTGAATATTTAAAAAATTGCGGGTTATCGGTTTGGTTCGTGTGAGTATGGTATGGCCTTAGGTTTTGGGCCTTAGTTGCCCTGGCCCGGTTAGTTATTCCGAGCCCATCTCCTATTGTGTTTATGGATTGGGTTGTGGTTTGGGTTCTAGGCTCGGGTCAGACGGTTGGAGCGGTTACGGGTAGGGAACCTACTATATATATATTCTTGACCCGGTTCTCTCATTCGATACGATGCAAACCCTAATTCTATCCGCCGTTCTCTCTCTCTCTTCTCTGATTGTGCTCTCACTTCTCTCTAAAACCTTCGTCGGTCTTGTGAGTTTTCCGGTGAGCCAGTGAGTGGCAGAGAGCCCTAACCCTTAGCCTACCCTTTCTACATCCCATCTTTGGTCGGAGGATGGCAGGGACTCACAGAGGTGAGGTCTGAGCCATTTACATCGTCCCTTCGGTAGATCGGCGAGGTGTGGGTGCGCGGACTCGAAGATCGAAGGCCGAAGATGAGATCCAAGGCGGTCAAAGCTCGAAGGCCGGTCTTCTACCGGTTGTGGAACCCTAGCCCAGTCAGGGCTAGGTCGGAGACCCGGAGTAACAGGCCGGAACGGGTCCTCAAGGCCTGATACCCAACAGTGGTATCAGAGCCAGGTTTTGCGGACCCGCACGCCTGCTCTGGTTGATCTCGCGTCGTCGGTTCCCCAGGGCACGTGAGGTAGGTCGGGTGTGCCCTCACCTAGGGCCCCCGCTCTGGTATGGTCCCTTTCTTCCCTACCCCTTTCGTATTGAGTCGGTCTAGATTTCGTTTCTAGGGTTTCTTGGTTCAGATTCGAAGAATCTCTTAGGTCCTAGGGTTCAGTTGACCGGTCCGGATAACCGCGGTCACTGGTCATCCTTCTCACTGGTCTGGACAACCGCAGTGAGTTAGGATCCCTTTATGTGCTCCCTATGTGGCTTGCTTACTTCGTTAACATGTTTTAGGGTAGATCCTGTGCTTATACGTCTTTCCGCTGCTTTCTTTTGTCACTTGGTGTGTCTGATCTGCCTATTTGACTTCTCTGGTTTGCTTACGTAAGTGTGTGGTACCTGATCTTGAAATCGTGACTATCTGTGCCCCTGACTAAGTGTGGATCTGTGTTCATTCTTCTGTTTGCTTTGATTTGCCATCTCTGTGAATAATTGTGTGCCTTATTTGCCAAATTTTTTTTAATGGCTTCTGGCATGACTTCCCATGGTTTAACTCCCTTTAATGGCAAAACAGATTTTTCCATATGGAAACAAAAAATCGAATGTCTTATGATTCAACACAAAGTGTTAAGGGCTGTCACTGCTGATTTTTTAGACAGTGATACCCCTGAAAAACGCACAGAAATGGATGAATATGCCCGTTCTATTATCATATTGAATTTGTCTGATTCTGTTCTTAGGAAAATAGGCAAAATCAAAACTGCTAAAGAGATTTGGGACAAATTGGAGTCTCTCTTTACTGAAACCTCTCTTCCCAGTAAAATGTACTTGTTAGAAACCTTCTTTAGGTTTAGATTAGACCTAAACAAGGACATAGATGAGAACCTGGATGTTTTTAACAAATTAATACAAGATATTAAGCTCACTGGTGATGAGCATATAGATGAATATGCCCCCATAGCTCTATTGAATGCCATACCTGATTCTTATAATGATGTCAAGTCTGCCATTAAGTATGGCAGGGATTATGTTACCTTAGAGACAGTCATGTGTGGCCTTAAGAGTAAGGAGCAGGATCTGAAAAGAGGTAGGACTAAAAATAGAGGGAATAATAATGAAATTCTTAATGTGAGGGGTAGATCCAGTTCCAGGAATGGTAAGAATAGGTCTAATGATAATAATAACAACAGGGATGGGAAGAACAATAATTCTGATAATAGAGGCAGATCCAAATCTAGGTCCAGAGGTAGAAAATGCTATAATTGTGGGGAGTATGGTCACTATATTAGGCAATGTACTAAACCTAAGAGGGAAAGGGGTGAGTCAAGCAATTCTAATGTGAATACTGCTAAAGGTGACAATCTTGGTGATGTTTATATGCTCACTGACTCTAAATACTTGGATTCATTGCCTTCTGCTTATGCATGTACTGGTAAATTTTGTTCCACTGAATGGATTGTAGATTCAGGGTGCACTTACCACATCTCTCCACATAAACAACATTTTTCAAATCTGGAACCTGTTAAAAATGGTTTTGTGTTACTAGCAAATGAAAAGAAGTGCAAAGTAGAAGCCATAGGTAATATAAAGCTGAAATTTGTTGATGGCTGTGCTTATACTCTGAAAAATGTGAGATATGTGCCTGACTTGTGCTTCAACTTGCTTTCTTGCTCTGCTCTTGAGGATGATGGGTTAGAAGGGAGATGGGGGAAGGGTTTAATGAAGATAATGCAGTGTTCTCTTGTTATTTTTAAAGCTGAAAAGAGGAACAACCTGTATGTTTGCTGTTCTGAACCTGATTCATGTGCAAATAATGTGAATTCACCTGATCTTAGTGTGTCTGAACTATGGCATAGACGTCTAGGTCACATGAGTAATAAGGGTCTAGAATTTTTAATGAAACAGGGTCTGTTTGGGTCAGATAAGGTTTCAGCTCTTGACTTTTGTGAACATTGTGTCTTGGGTAAGCAAACTAGGGTCTCTTTTCCTGCTCATTCCCCCCCTAATACCCCCAGAACCTCCACCATATTAGAGTACCTCCATGCAGACGTATGGGGGCCTGCTAGTGAACCAACCAGAGGAGGGAAGAGATATTTTCTCTCAATCATAGATGATTTCTCTAGGAAAACATGGGTGTTTCTTCTGTCCCATAAGTCTGATGTCTTCTATGCTTTTAAAACTTGGAAAAACCAAATTGAAAACCAAACTGGCATGAAAATTAAAACTCTGAGAACTGATAATGGATTAGAGTTTTGTAATATTCAGATGAATGGGTTGTGTGAATCAAGTGGCATTAAGAGACATAGGACAGTCCCATAATCCCCTCAGCAAAATGGAGTTGCTGAGAGGATGAATAGAACTATTCTTGAGAGAGTTAGGTGTATGATGGGAATTAGTGGTCTAGATAAGCCCTTCTGGGGTGAGGCTGTCATGACAGCCACATATCTGATAAACAGATCACCTTCTGTCCCCCTAGGTGGCAAATGTCCTGAGTCTGTCTTTTATAACAAGCCCCTTGATGTGTCTCATCTGAAAGTGTTTGGTTGTGCAGCTTACATTCACCAAAAAGGTGATAAGCTTGACCCTAGAGCTAGGAAGTGTGTCTTCTTGGGCTATCCAGAGGGTACAAAGGGTTATAGGGTCTGGGATGTGTCTGATTTTGACTATAAGGTCATAATTAGCAGGGATATAACCTTCAATGAGTCTATTTTCCCATGTAAAACTAGTCCAGACCCCATCCCTATGCAAGAGGGTACTCCTAATAAGGTGGAGCAGTCAGATAATGACATTCAGGGGGAAGAAACACATGCTAATGCTGAATCTGATTGTTTAAATTCTGAAAATGAAAATGTGCATGTTGATAATGAATGTCATGATGTATCTGCTCAAGGTGGAGCATCTGGCTCTAACTCTGATTGTGTGAATGATAATTTGAGTGATTATAATCTAATTAGAGATAGGCCTAAGAGACAGGTAACTGCAAATAGGAAATTTAATGAATATGACCTTACTATGCATGCTTTGAATGTGTTTGAAGAGATAGATGGTGATGAACCTAAGACTTACAAACAAGCTATTCAATCTCCTAACTCTTCCAAGTGGAAACAGGCTATGCAAGATGAAATGAATAGTCTATATGAGAATAAAACTTGGACTCTTGTACCTAGGTCGAGTGGCAGCTCAATAGTAGGATGTAAATGGCTTTATAAAATCAAGCATGATGGTAAATCTATTAGGTACAAAGCTAGGCTTGTAGCAAAAGGGTTTACCCAGAAAGAAGGCATAGACTACTCTGAGATCTTTGCCCCTGTTGTTAAGTTTACCACTGTCAGAATTATGCTTGCATTAGTTGCCTATTATAACTGGGAGTTGATCCAAATGGATGTTACTACTGCCTTTCTATATGGTGACCTGGATGTCTGCATTTACACGAGTCAGCCTGAGGGCTTCTGTGACTTAAAACATCCTGATTATGTCTGTTCCTTAAAGAAAGCTTTGTATGGTCTGAAACAGTCTCCAAGACAATGGAATATTAAATTTGACAATGTAATGAAATCTCTAAAATTTGAAAGAAGCATTCATGATCATTGCTTGTATTTCAAAGTTGAGAATAGCATCCCTACCTTTCTTCTTTTATATGTGGATGATATGCTAATCATTAGCCCAGACTTGATCTCTGTGAAACTTGTTCAAACTCATTTGTGTAACCACTTTAAGATGAAAGATTTAGGTAATGCTAGAAGGATCCTAGGCATGGATATTGTTAGGGATAGAAAGAATTCATCTCTTATTCTCAACCAGTCTGCTTACATTGCCAAAATACTTGAAAAATTTTCTATGTGTGATGCTAAACCTGTCAATGTTCCTCTTGCCTCTCATTTCTTGCTAAGTAAGGACCATTGTCCTAAAACTGATTCTGAAATGGATGAAATGAAACATGTTCCTTACACTAATGCTATTGGTTCTGTCATGTATCTTATGGTGTGAGCTTATTGAGCAGATTTATGTCCAATCCTGGTAAGCCTCACTGGGAAGCCCTTAAATGGTTAATGAGATACTTAAAGCACACACAACACACTGCATTGAGATTTGATAATCATACCAAAGATGTTACTCTTGTTGGTTATGTTGATTCTAACTATGCAAATGATAGAGACAATAGGAAATCAACTACTTCCTATGTGTTTACCTTATGTGGAGCATGCATTAGTTGGAAATCTCAATTGCAACCTGTTGTAGCTTTATCTACTACTGAGTCTGAATACATTGCCATGACTGATGCATTTAAGGAAGCTATATGGCTAAAAGGTTTATTGTCCGAGATTGAGTATCTCAAATCTAATCCTATTTTGTACTCTGATTCTCAATCTGCCATTCAATTATGCAGAAACCCTGTGTTTCATGATAGAACAAAGCATATAGATGTAAGATATCATTTCATTAGGGACATGGTAGAAAAGGGCATGATCTCTTTAAGGAAAATAGCAACTGAGTTTAACCCTGCAGACATGGGTACTAAATGCTTGCCTTTAGAGAAATTCATGTCATGTAAAAACATCTTAAACTTTGAACATGCCTAAGTTTGTATCTTTGTGATGTAGTTGTTCTTCCTTACTTAGTGTAACTCTGTATCACTATGTGTGAAATTTTGTGAAGCTAATAAGTTTAACTTCTGTACAACTTTGTGTTGGATTACTGTTTGAATGTGGGCTTTTCTTTGTGAATGCAGGTACTTATCTTCTGATTCTGTGTACCCATACCTTGCCCTTCAAAAGTCCTAGTACATGAATTGCTAGGCAACCGGCGATGATGACAAACAATAAGTGATCAGTCCCTGCAACCACGGCCAAGGTGGAGATTGTGAGTATGGTATGGCCTAAGGTTTTGGGCCTTAGTTGCCCTGGCCCGGTTAGTTATTCCGAGCCCATCTCCTATTGTGTTTATGGATTGGGTTGTGGTTTGGGTTCTAGGCTCGGGTTAGACGGTTGGAGCGGTTACGGGTAGGGAACCTACTATATATATATTCTTGACCCGGTTCTCTCATTCGATACGATGCAAACCCTAATTCTATCCGCCGTTCTCTCTCTCTCTTCTCTGATTGTGCTCTCACTTCTCTCTAAAACCTTCGTCGGTCTTGTGAGTTTTCCGGTGAGCCAGTGAGTGGCAGAGAGCCCTAACCCTTAGCCTACCCTTTCTACATCCCATATTTGGTCGGAGGATGGCAGGGACTCACAGAGGTGAGGTCTGAGCCATTTACATCGTCCCTTCGGTAGATCGGCGAGGTGTGGGTGCGCGGACTCGAAGATCGAAGGCCGAAGACGAGATCCGAGGCGGTCAAAGCTCGAAGGCCGGTCTTCTATCGGTTGTGGAACCCTAGCCCAGTCAGGGCTAGGTCGGAGACCCGGAGTAACAGGCCGGAACGAGTCCTCAAGGCCTGATACCCAACAGTTCGGTTTTGGTACGATTTTAACCAAACCGAACCGATATTTATATACATATATTGTATATAAATTTTCATATTTATTTATACTATTATATATTCTATATCTTTTTTTAAAGAGATATATTCTAAAAAAATTTAAAATTTATTTTCTATAAATTATAAAATATAAATATTAACAAACCAAATACTGTAAACCCTAATCATAATCACACGTGTCACAGCCCAGACATCATGTCGGTCCGGTCATCCCTATCATCGACTGTCCCTCACGCTGCCTGCCTTGCTAGTCGTCGTTGCAACGAGCCGACGCTGCCTCCTGCTGTCCGTCACGCTGCTTGTCTTCCTCGGTGCGACGCCGCCTCCCTTCCTCACTAGTCGTCGCTGCCTCGCTGATCGTTGCTGCGAAATTGTCTCCTTTTTTTGTGAATTTTCGGTTATAACCGAAACCAATGATTCGGTTTGGTTTCAATATTTTTATTCGGGCGGTTTGGGTTGAATTTTAGGAAATTTGCGGGTTATTGGTTTTGCGGGTTCGGTGCGGGTTCCAACCCAAACCGCCTGTTGCTCACCCCTAGTTACTCTCGTCCCATTTAAATTGGCCTATCGAATTAATTTATTTTAAAATAAATGAAATTTTTTTATACTTAATAATAAAATATTAATTTTAATTATACTCATGCTCCTTAATTTTATATCGAAAAGAAGTGGATCAATTGTATGGGAAGGAGGGAATATTTCGGTATAATTGTTACCAGAAAATACCAAAACATTAGCAACAACATTTTCATTCATAACAATATTCAACCCACTCGATCGATTTACAAATTAATTATTTGATGGTCCAATTTTAGATATAGTTCGTCACAAGAATAAAATAATATATATATTAATCCGGAAATGATGAATCATTGCGCAACTACTCCAATATATTAAGCGATGTTCATTAAATGTTAGTATTTAGATCTCTACCCCACGCAACCGCACCGCTATATGCATGCGTTATACGTGGATAACATTGATATTTTAAAAAATTATTATTTTTTACTTTAGAAAATTGATATTTTATAATTGTAGTTACTATTTAATAAAGTTATAGTATACATTGTTTTAAATTTTGGTCTATTAATTTTAGAAAAAGCTTAGATAAATATTGGCAATGCACCAACATCTCAACTAAAATCTATCTGGCTACAAATTATTCATAGATGTGATTTAGTTAGTAGAGTTGAGAGATCTAGCAATAGAGCATGAAACTCAACCAGATTTTTCTTATCAATGTAATGAAAGTTTCAAATTGGATAGATTTCTAAAATTTGAATTCAATAATACTTTGATATCTATATTTTCGGATAAACTACCTAGCTTCAAGCTCTACACAATTCACAAAACTGGCAGAGGAAACCTGCCTCGCTAGTTTTTTTATTATTTATGTAATTAAATAGTTGACCAGCACTAGTCTATAATTGAATGTCATTTTTCAAGATTGATACAATAATTCATTCTCTCCCTCTCCCAACGACACACACGTTGAGGCACCGCAACGCCGCCCAGGCCGAGGCATGGAGGCGCCGCTACTGAAACAGAGTTGCGAGCTGAGCGGAGACGACGGCGACTACCTTCCAGCCAGAGGGGTGAAATCATGGTGGAGAATAATGTGCATAGAATCGTGGAAAATGTGGGCAATAGGCGGCCCCATAGCCTTTCAGATCCTGTGTCAGTTCGGAACAAACTCCGTCGCCACCATATTCGTTGGCCACCTCGGAGATGTCGAACTCTCCGCTTTCTCCATTGCTGTCTCCGTCGTCGGCGTCTTTGCATTCGGCTTCTTGGTTAGTTCCTCTCACTCCATTAATTATGTCTCTCCCTCCCAAGTCCCATCTCTCTCTCCCCAATTTCTTGTGCCTATGACTTTATGCTGTTAGTTGTAACTTTTAAGAGTTTCATCAATGTCTCATTTATCAACTCACGATATGTGCGGTGGAGGGAGGCGGCGTAAGAGTTGGATCCGGTAGATAGTTATAAATAAATATTAATGCAGTTGACATGGTTTTTTAGTTGGTGTTTCAGTAAGGTAGAAGCCGGTGATCAAGAATCGTATCCGTTGGTTGTGGACGGTGGGATTGAGCCTTGGATATTACCGTTGGCAAACCAGATAGCCGATAGGTGTTTTATTTGAGTGATATATATGCACATCATGTGTTTGCATATATGCCTATGAAAGAAAGCTCAAAAACAGTATCTTGTATCTTGTAAACACTTTCACTGACTAAAAGAAAACAGAGCTGCAATTCTTCAACAATAATATTATACTATATATAGTAGGAAAATGAATATATATGGAGAGTAGGTCTTGTCTTTGTTAATATCATATCTCTTAGTAAACTTTGCTGCCGCATATCCTAATTTTAGTACTACCAAGAAACGACGTCAATACAGATGTCAACGTTTTTGTTTTTATTATTTGCCATAAAATAGTGGATACCTTGTCGGCTTACTCCTCTCTAATTCTTTCATATCTCATATAATAAATAAATAAAACATTAATTGCCACTTGCATGAGCACGCTTTTTATGATGAATAAAAAATGAGAAAGAAGCAAAAACTTGTGCATCTTATAACCATAAATTTATTTTATTTTATATTTTATTATAGATAACTATGTTAATTTTTTATTGATTGTGTGTAATAGCATTCCCTCATGTGTTAAGTATAGAGTAGAGGATTCAAATCACAACTTGTTCTAATCAAGATTCTTACGAATTCTAGTTTTTTCTATTATATCCCTCATAAATATTTGATTGTAGGGTGTAATAATGTAATTTTATAAATTTTAACTACATTTGTTTTAGCGTTTAAAAAAAACTTGTATTCAGATTTGTGAAAAAACTAACAATCAGCTTAGTTTTCGATGGAAAATATGATTACATATATTTATTGTCTGAAGGAATGATGAGAACTTGCAATGGTTATGCAGCTTGGAATGGGAAGTGCTCTCGAAACACTGTGTGGTCAGGCATTTGGCGCCGGCCAAGTTGAGATGCTTGGCGTTTACACGCAGCGCTCAATGATAATCCTATTTGTAACTTGCATTCTCCTATTGCCCCTCTACATATTTGCTACCCCAATTCTGAAGCTGTTCGGGCAGCCCGACGAAATAGCCATACCTGCTGGCTACTACACACTTCTAACCATCCCTCAAATGATTTCTATGTGTGTTGCATTTCCGTTGCAAAAGTTTCTCCAGTCCCAGAGCAAAGTGGGTGTGCTTGCTTGGATTGCGGCCCTTACTCTGGTTGGCCATGTTTTATGGTGCTGGCTTTTTGTTTGCGTAGCTGGGTGGGGTGCAGCGGGTGCAGCCGTGGCCTTTGATCTTACTAGTTGGATAACTGCAGTGGCGCAGTTTGTTTATGTGGTGGGTTGGTGTAAGGAGGGGTGGCAGGGGTTCTCTTGGCTTGCGTTTAGGGAGATATGGGCGTTTGTGAGGCTGTCGCTGGCCTCCGCCGTCATGCTGTGCCTCGAGATTTGGTATATGATGAGCATCATCGTCCTCGCATCCAATCTTGAAGATGCAGTTATTTCAGTTGGTGCTCTTTCTATTGTTAGGAACCGAGACTCCGACATTAGTATGATATTGTCCGCTTTGGGCCGAGCACAAGCCCGCACGGATTTGTTTTTGGGCATCTCCCAAAAGGCCTCATACTAATGGAGTTATTGGACTCTATTTTATAGAAGGAAATTTTTCCCTTCTCCAACCGATGTGGGATAGGGGTTTGATAACCCCCAACAATCCTCCCCTCAAACCAATAGCCCACATATCCGTGGCCTCCCCTCGAGTTAATAGATCCGTCACCATCATCTTGCACCGCCGTCAACCCACGGGACCCGCCGTCTGACCACCTGTCAGGAAGCTTTCGACACAAGGCATTCATGGACGATCTCCACTCGGCAATTGAGGGCTCCCACACCATAGTCCACCACAAACTCGGTCTCTTCCGCAGCCCGAACCTGGCTCTGATACCACTGTTAGGAACCGAGACTCCGACATTAGTATGATATTGTCCGCTTTGGGCCGAGCACAAGCCCGCACGGATTTGTTTTTGGGCATCTCCCAAAAGGCCTCATACTAATGGAGTTATTGGACTCTATTTTATAGAAGGAAATTTTTCCCTTCTCCAACCGATGTGGGATAGGGGTTTGATAACCCCCAACATCTATTTGGTCAGCAAATTCAACACTCAATCAATGTGTATATATATATATGTAAGTATTTTAATTTTCTGATGAATGCTTTACTTAACTTTTCAGTATGAACATTGATGGGTGGGAAGCCATGGTGTTTATAGGAATCAATGCTGCCATAAGGTGAGACTGCATTTCATGCAACTTTCATCTGTTATTAATTACTTTTCACAATATAATAGCGCATCTGTTGAATGTGTTTTGATTCAGTGTTCGGGTTTCGAACGAGCTTGGGCTAGGACATCCAAGGGCAGCCAAATACTGTGTGTGTGTCACTCTGCTTCAGTCGCTTGTGATTGGGATTCTGTGCATGGTTCTTGTCCTCTCCACTAGAAATTATTTCGCCGTTATTTTCACGGATAGTCCGCCGATGCAACAGGCGGTGACCCGTCTCTCGGGCCTTCTCGGGATCACCATGCTTCTCAATAGCATCCAAACAGTCATATCAGGTGGATAGGATAGGATAGGATTGAGTGATTAATATTAAGTGGCCTAGCTGGGTATATATATAGGTTAAAGATGATTGTGAATGGTGCAGGCGTAGCCATAGGAGGTGGGTGGCAAGCAACGGTAGCATACATCAACCTGGCTTGTTATTACCTTCTGGGTTTGCCTCTTGGGTACCTTCTTGGTTACTTGGCTGATCTTGGAGTCATGGTAATAAATTAATTATTTCCATAACATTGGGTGTGGCTGTTTGTGATGATTTTTTTGTTCAGGGTATTTGGGGTGGCATGATTGGTGGAGTTATGATTCAGACAGCAGTGCTCGCATTGCTACTTTACAGAACCAACTGGAACAAGGAGGTTATAATTACGTACCTTTCATTATTTCTGCAATCTCTCTCTCTCTCTCTCTCTCTCACCGGAGAAAGCGTTAATTTCAGGTGGAGCAGACATCAGAGCGGATGAAGAAGTGGGGAGGCCAAGATACGACGATGATCTAGAAGCCATCAACTGACTGTACCACTACCACTACCACTACCACCCCTCTCATAAACATGGGGTTTTTGAATGTGTTATTATTCAATGGCTGTAAGTTTTCAAAGAATCTGCGGTTTGGAACTACTACTCATAATGTAGTGCTTTCTATTTTTTTTGCAATTTTTGTAACATAATCTTTTAAATGAATTCAAGCTAAAATTATCTTCAGTAATCATTGGACATAACTTTTCATTAGAGGAGGTTAATTAGTTAGGTTGATACTTGAACAAACAGAAATCTGGTATAGTATCCAGAACTGGAATTAGTGTTATATCCGTCAAATTGGCTCACCTCTGTCTAGGGTTCAATTCTGAAATGTAAAATATTAAATTTTGAACCGAAAAATATATTATAATAGTATAAAGGAAGAGTTTTTGGGCCCAAATTTTGAGAAACGTGTCAGTGCTAAATAAAAATTATTAAATAAATATATTACTATTTTGTAATTATTAGTTTATTTGTTACGAAATAATCTTATTTTTAATTATCAAAGGTTTTTATTTATTTTCTTCATCCATTCATGTTCCAAATCTCTAAAGAATTACTTTTTTTTTTAACCCAAATTCAAGTTCTAAATATTACAAAGTTTAAAGTTTATACTTTATATATTTTTATTAAAAGTAGGGGTATAATTGAACCGAGTAGTGTCGTGCTCAAGTTTGACTCGTTTAGTTTTGAGTCGAACTTCGAGCTTTTTTATCGAATACTTTGATGTTCACGAACGTTACCGAGCTTTTATCGAGCCTAAATGAACTTTCTAAATTTAGAATATATTTAAGATTTTCATTATTATTTTGAAGAAAATGTTATTTATTCCAAAAAAAATATCATATTCATGCTCAAATTCTAAATTTTTTTCATTATTAGATAGATTTATCATTATTGTTACTCTTAAATCATAAAAATATTATTTTTAAAAAAGTAATTATTTTATATTTCTTACTAATTTTAGCTCACGAGTCGAATATTATGATGCTCAAGTTTTGTTCATTTAATAAACGAGTTTTACTAAACAAACTCGAACGAGCTTTTATCGAGTCGAAATCCGAGTAGCTCACAAACAGTTTGGTTCATTTACACTCCTAATTAAAAGTGTGTATTTTGAACAATATGGAAGCTTGATGATTCTCTAGAAAGGAGATAACCTTAGACCAATTCAATCTATATTTATGATAAAATTATCTAAGTAATCTCATTGAACACACCAACAAGGAAAATGAGATACTTTAGCTAGGATAGAGAAAATACTAATTACTACGTGCAAAAAGATGTTGTTGGGGTCGGGCCCACGAGCCCAGGCCCGATAGACGAGCCGGCCCGCGCAAACAAGTCCAATTCGTAAAGGTAGCCCACCAACGTCAACAAGACACTAAGAATCCGCCCAAGTCGAGGCCTCGCCACCGACTAGCAAAGAGCCTCGCCATCGAGGAATCATAAGGGTCGATATCGAGGAGTTCGAGGAGGGGAAACCTAGCCCACTGGCGGCGCCCGATCGCAGACGCTAACCTCCTCCGAAAGACCCGCGAACAGTCCGATATTTACGGCGAGCCATTACTATTCGACGGCTAGGGTTAGCTGCTGCCTACCTGCCCCTATCCTGTCTATAAATAGGGGCAGAAGGCTCAATTTTTGTATCGATTTTTCCCATAGAAAAATATAGTCGAAACTCTGTCAAATTCTCTGAAAACTCTTTTCATTATCAGAAGCGATCACATCCACGTTATTTTATTGCGCTGCTCATTTAATTTTTGTCGTTAAATTCCCGTTTGTCATTTCTATTTTCCGTTATTAACTGAGATTCTCTAACGAAGCTCTGAGGGCTCCTTTTACTGTGAAATCGAACCTCAACATTTGGCGCCCACCGTGGGGCCCATAGAGCTGTTTCCCGTGTTTTCTTCGCCGATTCCATGACAGGTAACAGCGAGAAAATGGGAACCCAAGCGGGAAAGACGGCTGGGACTCGCACGCCTAGCTCTTCGGCACCGAAGGATATCGTCCCCATCGACGAGCTAGTGCGGCAGACCCTGCAAACTAGCGGTGCTCAAGCCGTACCCTCAGATATGCAAAATACGATCCTCGCCCGACTAGCCGAGGAAGCCGAGGAGAACCGGCGACGGGCGAAGGAGACAGACTCCAGAATCATGGAGTTGCACGCCACCAATCATGCCCTGCGAAGGGAGAATGACCAGCTCCGTAAAGAAAGGGCGTCCCAGAAACAGCCTTTCGTCGAGGAGCCCACTACCGGCAAGAAACCGCCAGATCCTCACAGGAATCTCGCCCTCGACTTAGAGGACGCCATCGATCTTGACACGCCTGCTACATCCGGCCCCGGACGGAGGCCCGAAGGAACAACAATGCACCATCCGACTGAGCGCCTCGCTACCGAGCCGCCACGTGGCGAGTACGAGCGACGTCTTGAGGCGCGCATGGCTGGACTCGAAAAGCTCATCTGTCGCATTCCGGGGATCATTCCCCCAGATTCGCTGATACCACGCGACAGCTACGCTGACTCGCCGTTCACACCCGACATCACTAACACAGACGTCCCGGCGAGGTTCGTGCCGCCCTCGTTCCAGCTTTATGACGGGACAACCGACCCAGAGGATCATGTAGCCCTCTACAAACAAAAGATGCTGACCACCTCGATCCCGGGCGAGTTGCGCGAGGCCTGCATGTGTAAGAGCTTCGGGCGAGCATGACTGGGCCAGCACTTCAGTGGTTCGTCAACTTACCGAGGAGCTCTTTCTCGACGTTCTCAGAGCTCCACATAGCATTTAGGAAGCAATACTCCAATTGTCGACGCATACCTAAGTACCCAGACGCTCTGAACAGCATACGTATCAAGAAAGGCGAATCGCTACGATCGTACGTGGGGCGCTTCAATCAGGAGCTCGCCTCGATACCGAACTGCCCTCCTCTCACTGCGGTTTTCGCTTTCAAGAACGGCCTAGACGTGTCTTCAAAACTCTACCGAGACCTGACCAGCCATCCTTGCTATGATATGGATTCGGTCCTCTCACAAGCCTGGGCCGAAATTAACTGGGAAGAAGACGAGCCGAACCGCATCGCGCGTCTGAATGAACAGAAGGCCTATGAACTCGCTAGCCAACATCGAGAGCCTCGATATAGAGGAGGCTCCTCTACGTCGAGATACGTAGATCGTAAGGACCTTCGTGATGAGCGACGTTCCCGGCGAGATCATCCTTACAGCCGCACGTCGCGTAGCGGCGAAGTTCCGTATAGCCTCTGTATCGACCAGAATTACCTGGTCAACAACGTGCTCAAGGGGCTCGGTGGCGTTGTGAAATGGCCCGCCAAGATGAAATCCGACCCCAAGACACGGGATACAAAGAAGTTCTGTGGGTTCCACAACGACCATGGTCACAAAACTGAGGAATGCCAGGCTCTGCGCTTAGAAGTACTTGAACTTCTGAAGAATGGCTTCCTTACCGAGTACTTGACAAACAAAGGAAAGAATACCTGGACCAGGGGTAGGCAAGCCAACCCAACCGCAAATGCGGAACCTCAGAACAAGCCACCCCCCGCCGAGCGAACGATCCATGTGATCGTTGGGGGATCGGAAATCAGTGGAAGGTCACGCTCCGCGGCCAAGAGAGCCCGGAGGATACTAAACCACGAGGTCCACCACGTCAACCCCATGCAGCAGCATGAGGCCATTGAGTTCACTGCGGAGGACACGCCGGGCCTAGTCCACCCCCATCATGACGCACTCGTGATCTCGCTCCTGATATCGAATTGTCAGGTGAAGAGATTACTTGTGGACAACGGCAGCTCCGCGAACATCATGTTCCTTCGAACTTTGAAGGAAATGCAGATCCCCACAAGCAAGATAGAGCCGGTAACCATGACCCTCTACGGTTTCAACGGAGGCCAGCAGCAGACAGTCGGAGAAATCACTCTTCCCATGTACTGCGGAGGCCTAAACCTAGATGTGAAGTTCCAAGTCGTAGACGCAACGTCCGCGCACAACGCCATCCTAGGGAGGCCCTGGATCCATGAGCTCAAAGCAGTCCCCTCGTCGTACCACCAAGCGCTCAAATTTCCCACTCCCTGGGGAATCCAGACTATCCGAGGGGAACAAAAAGCATCCAGGGATTGTTACTATGCAAGCTTTCGAGCCGTCTGCTCGCAACAACACGGCTCGATATCAACCCCTGCGGGTCGACCAGAAGCCGAAGAGTTAGAAGAGGTGACCCTCGACGAGTCCGATCCGACTCGTACCACCTTCATAGGGGCAGAGCTTCCCGCTGACGTCAGGAGTGCCCTCCTAGGGTTCCTTCGAAAGAAAGTCCACATATTTGCCTGGTCACACCGCGATATGACCGGAATTGACCCGTCTATCATCACACACCGCCTTCAGGTAGACCCAAATTGCAGACCGGTGCAACAGCGGCGAAGAAAATTCTCCGCGGAGAAGAATCAGGCCATCAATGAGGAAGTGCAGAAACTTATCGACATCGGGTCAGTACGCGAGGTGCACTACCCCACTTGGCTCGCCAATGTGGTAGTTGTAAAGAAGAAGAGCGGCAAGAATCGGGTTTGCATTGACTTCACGGACCTGAACAAAGCATGCCCAAAAGACACGTATCCTCTGCCACATATTGACGCCATAGTCAATGCAACCGCAGGGCATGAACTCCTGAGCTTCATGGACGCGTTCTCGGGGTACAACCAGATTCAAATGCACCCCGACGACCAAGAAAAGACAACTTTCATTACTAGCCAAGGCATCTACTGTTATAAGGTGATGCCGTTCGGACTAAAGAACGCGGGCTCCACGTACCAACGCCTCGTCAACTCCATGTTCAAAGAAAAGATCGGCAAAACAATGGAAGTCTACATTGACGACATGCTCGTCAAGTCCGTCAAATCCCAAGACCATGTAGACCACCTAGAAGACGCTTTCCAAATCCTGGAAAAGTACAACATGAAGCTAAACCCGGCAAAATGCTCGTTCGGGGTATCCTCCGGCAAATTCCTCGGTCATATAGTGACCCAGAGGGGGATAGAGGCAGACCCCACACAGATTAGGGCCATCCAAGAGATAGCACACCCAAGGTCCCCGAAGGAGGTACAAAAGCTGACCGGACGTCTTGCCGCCCTCAGCCGCTTCATATCACGCTATTCCGAGAAGACCCACTCCTTCTTCAACACCCTACGCAAGGGTAAGCGGTTCGAATGGACCGAAGAATGCGCAAAGGCGCTTGAAGAACTAAAAGCTTACCTATCCAGCCCACCTCTGCTATCCAAACCAGCTGACGGCGAGCCGTTGTTACTCTATCTATCAGTATCGGATCACGCAGTCGGAGCCGTACTGTTACGAGAAGTAGATGGCAAGCAGCATCCAGTGCACTACGCCAGCAAATCCCTGCTAGACGCCGAGACTCGATACACTGCCTTAGAAAAACTCGCCCTGGCGCTCGTAAATGCCGCCAGAAAGCTACGACCCTATTTCGAAGCTCACATCATCAAAGTAATCACAGCCTACCCTATAAGAGCCGTATTGTCAAAACCGGATCTATCTGGGCGACTGCTCAAGTGGGCAGTCGAAGTAGGAGGCTACGGGATTCAATATGAACCAAGAACCTCCATCAAGTCACAAGTATTAGCTGACTTCGTGGCAGACTTCTCTACGAACCTGCAACTGAAAGCGGAGCATGAGGTAGCCCACATGACGAAGGCCGACGAGGACGCCGGCATATGGTCCTTGAAAATTGACGGGGCCAGCAATTTGCACGGCAACGGGGCCGGAATAGTCCTGACAGACCCGCACGGAGAAAGCTATGAGCGAGCCATCCGACTCGACTTCCCCACAACTAACAATGAGGCTGAGTACAAAGCGCTCGTCCAAGGAATGCAACTCGCCGTAGAACTCGGGGCTCGCAGAGTCCGCGCTGAAAGTGACTCCCAGCTGGTGGTCAACCAGCTAGACGGCGCTTACGCCGTAAAAGAAGAACGCTTGAAACTATACCACTCCTTGATCGAAAGGCTCAAGGAGAAGATAGAAGAGTGGGATCTCCGCCACATCCCCAGAGAATCAAACGCCCGAGCAGACGCCTTGGCAAGCTTAGCTGCCACGAGCTCCTCTCGAAGTACCCGGCCAATCCCTGAAACTTGGTTGCTAGCGCCGTCTGTCTCCGCGCACAATAGTGTCGCGCCCGTCGATCAAGATGGGAACGACTGGAGAATCCCGTTTATTCGACACTTGTCCGGAGAACCCCCAGTTGGCGATAAGAACGACGAAACAAAAATCGAGAGAGCAGCTGCCCGCTACACCCTCATTAACGGCAAATTGTATAGGCGCTCGTTCGGAGGGCCGCTCCTTCGATGTATCGCCGCTCCCGATACAGAAGAGATATTATCAGAAGTACATGAAGGCGAATGTGGAAATCACGCCGGGGCCCGGTCGTTATCCCACAAAGTAATCACAGTCGGCTTCTACTGGCCTACCCTAAAGCAGGACGCGGTCAACCATGTAAAAAGGTGTGATAGCTGCCAGCGCTTCGAAGCTTCCACCCATAGAAATGCGGAGCCCCTCCACGCCACAGTCACTCCGTGGCCATTCATGGTGTGGGGGATGGATCTAGTAGGGCCGCTGCCAAAGGGAACTGGCCAGAAGGATCATATCCTTATGGTGACGGATTATTTTACCAAGTGGGTAGAAGGCGAAGCCCTGGGAAGAACCCGCGATCTAGAAGTTATTAAATTTCTATGGAAGCACGTTCTGTGTCGCTTTGGAATACCGAAGGAGATACGCACGGACAATGGGCGGCAATTCGCCAGCGAAAGGATGCAAGCCTTCTGTGACACCTACGGGATAAAGTTGGTATTCTCGACACCGCGATACCCCGAAGCAAACGGCCTAGCAGAATCAACCAACAAAACGGTAATGGCTACCTTGAAAAAGAAACTAAGCCCACACGGATCCAGGTGGGTAGAAGAACTTTCTGCGGTCCTTTGGTCCTACCGAACCACCCCAAGGACCGCCACCGGAGCTACGCCATTCTCACTAGCATATGGGATCGAAGCTGTAGCACCCGTCGAGATAATTGCCCATAGCCCCCGGGTAGAATTCGCAGATGAGGCAGGAAATGCAAACCTGCTCAAGAAAAATCTTGAACTCATAGACGAGATACGGGAAGACGCCACGGCTAAAGCCTCTCAGAGGCGACGCCAAGTAGAAAGATTCTACAACAAGAAGTTGAGGCTTAGGAGCTTCCAAGAAGGGGATTTAGTCCTAAGAAGGGTGTTCCAAAACACGAAAGAATCCGGAGCAGGAAAGCTAGCCCCTAACTGGTAAGGCCCCTACAAAGTATCCAAGGTAGTGGGACACGGGGCTTACCAGCTAGAGACATTAGAGGGAAGAAGGGTACAAAACAGCTGGAACATCAAACACCTGAAGAAGTACTACCAGTAGTATGCAGATACGCGTACTCCTATCTTGTTCTCTCATTTCATTTTTATTATCATTTATTCATAAAGCCTTTACTAACTTGAGCGTCGGAAGGCATCGCCCAACCTGACCTCGTGTTACTATTCTCGCAGCAAAGAGAAGGGATCGATGTTGACGAGCTAGATTGCTCGACGCCGACCCCCTAGGCTCCTCTAAATCGAGCTGACTGCTTAAACAGGCAAATCGCAGCTCGATAATCGAGAAGTGAAGTATAAAACTAGCCTGCGCGCGCATTAACGAAAGCAATTCGAAGCAAGGAATACTCAAGTACGGTCGACATTCAAATTGAAAGTAAGAGGCAAGCAACAATAGCGTAATTGTACATCGAAAGAAATTACAAGTCAGGATTACAAAATGGATCGAAAACAGTTACTGAACTACTCATCAGGCGGCGGCATCCTCTTCATCCTTCTTCTGGCCTTCTCCGCCACCGTCCTCGTTGATGAAGCTATCAACCTCTTTTTCCTCAACACTTCTCTCCACCTCAACTTCGGGGATCGACTCGAGGCGGGTCGGCTCCTTAGTAGCATCTTGCATCTCGGCATCGAGGAGTTCCCCTTCGGTGGCTACTGGGGTCGAGCGAGGAGGCGTGGCAGGGCGCGTAATGTTGTCCAAGTCAAAGTCAGGACACCTCCGACCAACCACTGCACAGATGGAACCGGTAACCATCTGCACAAGGAGATCGAAGGTCGACTTGAACTCAGGGTTCGCTACGACCTCCTGATAGTCGACCCCGCAACCCTTTTTCAGAGCCTCCACCTCCTCCTCGTGCGCTTTCTGCTCTTTCAGCCTCTCCTCCTGACTCTTGTGGAACCGACCCCTGAAGGAATCAAGCTCCATCTCTGTCTTCCGCATTGACTCCTCGAACCTCTCGGTCGAGGCCTTCAACTCAGCCTCCAGACCCTTACTCCGCTTCGACAACTCCTGTCTCTCCTTCTTCAAGTCCTCATACTTCTCCTTCCATTTCTGGCTCTCTAGCCTCGAGTCCTTCAACTCCTCCGAGATTGAAGTAATCTTACCGGCCAAGTCGACCCGTTTATCCCGCTCCGCCTGCAACTCCTTTCGGGATCGACTCAGTCCCTCGCTAGCCGAGTCTAGGGACTTGATAAGCTGCTCAGAGTAGACGGCGAACCTCCCGGTCTGCAAGAGGTCAGTGGAAAAGTTAGACAAGTAAAAGACCAAAATCGAAGTTATCAAGAAGCATGAGAGCCGGCACCTCCTGGAGATCCTTCGCCATGGTGAAGTTCTCACGAGCATACTCGCTATCGAAGTCCTCGGCGCGAATCTCCCCATCTAACACCTTCTTCACGTGAAGGGCGTACGCGGCCGTGGAAGAAGCGATGCTAGCTGAGCCAGAGCCGACCAGTACGAGGTCCAACTCCTTAGACTGGCCCGTCGATCCCGACCGAGCCCTGGAGTCTGCGCTCACGTCACGAGCCCTCTTCCTCCTCCTCTCATCACGAGCCGTACGAGGAGGGGGAGTCGTAGCCCTTATCGGCTTGACCGGAGGGACGGGAGCAGGAGCAGACCCTGGAATGACCATCTCGGTCGGCTCGACAACAATCCACTCCTCGGTCTGTATGATCGGAGACGCGCGCGGCGTCTCGACATTAGCCTTCTTGGACGAAGGAGCCTCGGTAGTAGGAGTCGAAGACGAAACCTCCCTCGGGCGTTTCTGAGCTCTCATCGCCGCCAGAAGATCCATAGGAGATAAATCGGCCATATCAGCGGGTATTCTCTCCTTCTTACCACTCTCGTTCACCCAAAAGTCCGCACCCACGCTCCTCTTGCCCCTGACCGAGGAGAATTTGCGATCCTCTCTCGAATAGGCAATGTCGACCCGGCCCTCTTCCTCGTCGGTAAGGACCGTCTGTTTATATCCTGCAAGAGAAAAGTCACAAACGAGTTAGCAAAAAGGGTCGATATCGAGGCTCACACTTAACATATGCACGAGACCGCACTTATCGGAACGCCCCCCTCGGACAAACACTCGGGGCTAGAATGGCTCATCGGCACCCATACCCACTGGTTCTTCCAACCCGGGGTGTTCTGCCTACAGCCAGTAATCATCGCCTCGGCCAGGTTGTCCCTCTTCGATAGGAAGTAGTAACCGGCCTCGTACCTCGCTAACCTATATAAATAATGCCACTCTCTGAGAGTAGGGTACCCAAGCCCGGCATCATAAAATATGAGAAGTGTCCCCAGCATGTGGCACCAGCTTATCGGCGCAATCTGGAATGGAGCCAATCCATATGAAAACAGGACGGCTTGGAACCACACGTGGAGAGGCCAACCGACCCCATACTTGAGCACAGGAAGGAAAAACGCCACTTCATCGATGCGTGGCGGTCGACAACATCTTTCATCGCGCCTCGGTATCGTGTAAGCCATTTTATGGCAGGCTACTCCCCGCCGCATGCTTCTTCACGGACTCCTCGGTAGCGAGGGATACGGCGGTACGCACCGGATCGTCTGGGTTGATTTGGTCCTTCTTCACGAAGGACTTATCAACCTCCATGGGCACAAACGAGTCGCTACTACCCTCACTAGCCCCGACGGAACCCTCCTCTTCTGAGATCTCCTCGGGATCTATATCGAGGATCGGCTGCTCAGCAAGACGCCGACCCCCTCCGGTACCCGAGGTCGCATCCTCTCGGTACGGCGAACCCCTCATCGGCGACTCCTTAGAGCTCGATGAGGAAGAGTGTTCCTCCCATATCTCAACCGGTGAATTCGACATGAAAACTGTAGCTATACAAGATCCAAAGAAGAAAATTGGCAAAGAAAGAGGTCCCCCCAAAAAGCAAGGAAACGAAAAAACGTAATTGGAAGACACGCACGCAAAGAACGGAAGGGAAAGGACCCCGTGAACAGAATACAACACCAACTAGATACAACCGACCCGTCCATGCAACCGTCATATACCAATTTCAAGCAAATTAGGAAAAAGCACACATGCATGAGCGCAAAATCTCAACAAAACATGGACCAAGACGGAGGCGCATTCAAGGCTAACTTCACAAAACCAACATCAAGGCTAACCACGTTCAACATTTAATCCGATATACTCTATGACACGAACAGGCAACCCAGAAAACAAATCAAGCCAACACCCATCAAATTTGACCAGTCTGAGCAATGAATCAAGGGCAAACAGTCTGAGCATCAAAATCAAGGCTTACGCATGAAACATACGCGTCAAGAACTCACTACAGACGTAAAGCCCAACTCATTCCTAATTAACCTACGCGCGATTTTAACGAAATGCACAAGCATGATCGACGAAAGAGAATGAAACGGCGAATGAGAGGGAAGCGGAAACACAGGCAACTATATTCAGAGGAGAACGCGAAGGTTACCTAATCACTCGAGGAATCGCAAGTGCAGTCGCCGGAACAATCGCCTGAGGAAAAGTATTCGCCGTCGCCGGAACAGTAAGAAGCGGGAAAGGAAGTGGGGAGCTCGTGAACGTAAAAGTGAAGAAGTGAGGAAGAGATCGAATATTTATGCGGAAGTAGGAAGAAAACCGTTCGCACCCCCAACTTCGCCCCCAGAGTTGGCCGAAATTACGATCGTGCCACTCTGTGGGCGGCAAAACTTGAAGTCAGAAAAATAGCGCCTCGGTATCGTGACGCTTTACTGGTCGACATAGACCATCGAGGAATCCCCAGCGCGAGCCGCTCAGGGAAGCCTAAAACAATAACATCCCATCGTGGGGAGAACTATAACGCGATCGACACCTTCTACGGGAATGTGAGAACTCCCCATGGGAACTCACCATGTGTCCTACGATCCGCTATAACTCACCCCACTAGCGCTCTACGGAGCCAAAAACAGAGTGCACGCGCGAGAGCCCTGCTCCGCGCAAGAGAACATTCCCCGGAATAGTTCTAATCCACGTGACCCCCGGATTCACGCTTTAGCCCGCAGGGCAATACCCCGGTATTCCCTGTACGGTCATACGCTTGCGCTCCCCAGGAACCTTCGTATCGACCTGGAGTAGTATCCCGGCTACTCCCTAGCGGAGTTACTCTCTCAGGAAGTATCTCCCGGGCCCGAGGATAGTCTCTTGGACACCTCGATTTTACGCACTCTGTACTGAATCTTAACTCGTAATTTTGGTTCCAGGGCCTGCCCCATGCAGACCCCGCAACCAAAAGGGGCTATTGTTGGGGTCGGGCCCACGAGCCCAGGCCCGATAGACGAGTCGGCCCGCGCAAACAAGTCCAATTCGTAAAGGTAGCCCACCAACGTCAACAAGACACTAAGAATCCGCCCAAGTCGAGGCCTCGCCACCGACTAGCAAAGAGCCTCGCCATCGAGGAATCATAAGGGTCGATATCGAGGAGTTCGAGGAAGGGAAACCCTAGCCCACTGGCGGCGCCCGATCGCAGACGCTAACCTCCTCCGAAAGACCCACGAACAGTCCGATATTTACGGCGAGCCATTACTATTCGACGGCTAGGGTTAGCTGCTGCCTACCTGCCCCTATCCTGTCTATAAATAGGGGCAGAAGACTCAATTTTTGTATCGATTTTTCCCATAGAAAAATATAGTCGAAACTCTGTCAAATTCTCTGAAAACTCTTTTCATTATCAGAAGCGATCACATCCACGTTATTTTATTGCGCTGCTCATTTAATTTTTGTCGTTAAATTCCCGTTTGTCATTTCTATTTTCCGTTATTAACTGTGATTCTCTAACGAAGCTCTGAGGGCTCCTTTTACTGTGAAATCGAACCTCAACAGATGTCAAATTCATTCAATTAACATATAGTGAATTTAATATATCCAAATATTTTATTAATGCAATTTAGAATATATTATGGTCGAGTTGATTTTTTTATTGTTTATTCATTAGGTGACTACAATTTAAATATATTCTTATTTAGTTTTTTTGTTATAAATTTTTTTTAAATATTAAAATACTTTCTTAATATATGTAAATAAATATAATGCTAAATTTATTTAAATAAAATATAAATTTAAAAATAATTATGAAAATATTACTTCCGTGTGTTTCTAAGAAGAAGAATATAAAAGACATAAGAGTAAGCCGTAGACTGAAGTGGGCTCAAATAAAAAAATGTAGTGGGCTCCAAAGCTCACTCTTACATGGCCCAACAACAAAAAAACAACAACCCACAACATATAAATGATTAAATTCCAAATCTTGATTTTCCCCAAAAACCTCTGAAAACCCTCTTCTTCGTTCCCACACTACTCTCACTCTACGGCATCTGTCATTGAACTCAACCATGCTTGCACGGTTACTCCCAAAATCCTCACAGTTCCACCGATATCTAACTGTAATTTCCTCTCGCACTCATTTTTCAGCTCCTAATCCCATTATCTCTAAACCTAACCGTTTTCTGTTGCCTCAAGCTCCTCATTTTTCATTCTTCTCCACCAAAGGGAACAATGGAGACCACGATTCTGCCACATCAACCACGGATTTGTGGAAGATGTCTTCGGAGTCTGACGATTACATCGACTCCGTGTTCTCAATGGACCCCGGAAATCTTCCGGGCCTCGACGATCGGAACGGCGATGTAAAGAAATTTGGTGATGTGGATGTTAGTGGCGATTGGGGTACCCCGGATGCTGGTGGTGATTGGAGAGGCTCGGATGCGGGTGGGAGCAGTGATATATTTGGGGAGGCGCAGGAGTTTGGTGGAGGGGAGGAAGATAAGGCAGCTGAAGATTATACACCGTGGAATTTTTCGGTGGAGGGTAAGGATGAGCCAGGTGATGATTCGTTCGGCGTCATTGAAGGCGACGGTGCAGAAATGGGGTTCAGTAGTTTAGGAGACGGAGGAGTGGGTGTTGAGAAAAGTGAGGAGCAGAAACAGCTTGAAGCGGAGGAGAAAGCTTTGACAGCTGTACTCAAAGGTGGGATGTTAAATTATTTTTTTTATAATTTCTTAATCTTCTTGCACGATAATTGAATGAATGAATTATATTGTGTTAATGCATTGATATTTATATCTGGTTGTTATGACATTTTATTGAGATTTTTTGATTGTGACGCATTTGGATGATATGGGGTTGCATTTTGCTCTTAGATTATGGATTATACGCTATCATACTTAATCCTGTTTTTAGTAATTCTTGCTAGTTGAATTTTTTTTAATTGGGAAATCAATGTTTCTGTACTGCGGATTCTCTGTTGAAAGGAAACTATGTGATTCAGATTCATGGTTAACCCTACTGTTTCTTCATAAAATTCCCAATTTTGTTTTTTGTTTTTTTTTTTTTGCACTGTCCTGTCCTTATTTTTGGCATGGGATTGGAACTTAAATGATGTAACCTATTCATCCTGTAACACAACCGATGGCCTGATAATTAGTTGAAGGTCATAGGCATTTTACTTTGATAATTTGCCGATTAATATATTTTTTTATTGATACACACTTCTAAAAGTTGGAGGTGACTGATTAGTCAGTGTAGATCTTTCAGCTTGCTAAAAATTATTACATCTGTGTGAATATTTGTTGAACTAAGGATAACTGTTCTGCCACATCTATGGCTGGGTCATTATCTCCGATTCTCCATCTCTCTGACAACTTAAAAGTCAGAATCTTTTGGAAGTACAAATAATTGATGTTTTTCCAGTGAATGCGCTATCAGTCATTCTGGTACGAGCAAACCTGAATGTGTATCAGTCATTCTGTGAGCAAGTTATCTGTTCTTTTTTCTTATTATCATGGTCTACAGCTCATCCATAGTATTTCTAGAACTTATTCGCCTTTTGATGATTCTTGCAGGTTCTGATCGTGCATTTGGTGACCTTATAGCTGCATCTGGAATAACAGATGAGATGCTTGATAGTTTAATTGCACTAAAGGACTTTGAAGGCATTCAAGGACTCCCACCTCTATCTGAAATAGAGAAGAAGCGTTATGAGAAGAATACTAAAAAGTCTGATAGGGCTGAAATAGAGCGCCAAAAACAAGAGGAGGCTGCCAAGGCTCGTGTTAGGAAAGTAGATGAAAAGGGTAGGTCTTATGGAACAGGAAGGAGGAAATGTAGTATAGCTCGTGTGTGGCTTCAGCCTGGTGATGGAAAATTTTGTGTGAATGACAAAGAGTTTGATGTATACTTCCCAATGCTTGACCACCGTGCTGCTCTTCTTCGGCCTTTCTCTGAAACAAAAACACTGGGCATGTGGGATATCGATTGTACTGTTAAAGGAGGTGGCACTACAGGTGAGTACTAGCTTGGAACTGAATATCTTATTGTTCTTTCCATGTTTCGATGACTAGCTAAATGTGGTTCCATCTGGAGTTTCTTTCCTTTCAGTCAACTGCATCATGTGATTGTTACCTGTCAAAGATCTCTAATCTTTAGAGCTGTATTGACCAGTGACTCCTGCACTTAACTCAGGAATTTTTTATTTGAACTCTGAGAATTTGATAGTTGTTGAAAAGACTGGGATAATTCTCTTTCTACTATAAAGTAAAACACAGATTATAATTGATCTTTGAATGGTATTTTGGAAATGAAAATACTGTGTTTAGGAAGCCAGAGCTAGACTTGGGCGAGTCTTCGTTTCCAGCTTATGTTACTCTTCTATAGATGTTTACATCTAGAAACCTTGCAGGTCAAGTTGGAGCAATCAGATTAGGCATCAGCAGAGCATTACAAAACTGGGAGCCCGGATTCCGACCTCCTCTGAAGCAAGGTCTGACTTCTAATGTTTCTCAGTTTTCGTTGTTTATAGTCATATGCTTTTCCTGCTATCATTGCTTAAAACATTTCGTATGCAATCTCACTTAACACAGAGATGCTGCTTCTAATCCTGGATTTCAATTTATTTATTGCAGCCGGTTTTCTGACAAGAGATTCAAGAGTGGTGGAAAGGAAAAAACCGGGGAAAGCGAAAGCAAGGAAAAGCTTCCAATGGGTCAAGCGTTAAAACCATTTTGCACTCTTCATGTATGGTTTATACTACTGCATCTGCATTGCTTGCTTCTGATCCATGTAATACAACAATTGTTAGCTTTGCCTCTTTTGTAGTCTCACCATATATTCTCCAAGGCTTTACTTTACGTGATAATTTTCTTTAGAGCTCACTGCTTTAATTTTATTTTTTATTTTGGAGCAGAAATTCTTTTTTTCTGTGCAGGAAGTTCCTTTAGTATTGGGGTGATGCCCAACTTTGGCTTTCTTAGTTTGATACACATTGGACGCTTTAAATTCCGTATCAAATTTATGAATAAATTCCGTCTCAATTTTTGTCTTTATTCGATTCTGAAGAAGCACGTTATTTAATATTTAAATATGTAAATTGAAATAAATTGAAGGATAGTGTATCTTTTATTTAGGAGCCGAGTTTGATATATAATCAATCGGTTGAAAATGGTAATTCCATTGACGAAGGTATTCGTAGTAGTAGGCTCAGGCTGCAGACCAGCAACTTCAACTTGTATAAAAATAAGAATGAAGATTATAGGGTGTCTATTATTGAAGAGCGACTGCTAATGGAGGGCGATTCCAAAACAAACTGAGGGATCAATATTGATATACGTTTAAGTAGTGAGTAATCCAAATTTTAATTCAAAACATATTTATATTCGATTAGAGTTGGATTATATTTGAATGGATTAACATTGGGATTCTGTTGGAAGTTTCTAGAAACATACGAGGAGGGGTGGAAACTCCGTGTGGCAGCCGCGTATCGAAAATACCTCCCTCACTATGCACCACTACTACCATCAAAAATGCATTATTAGCTTTAGCTTATACGTTAAGAAAAACAAAACCTTCTAAAATCCAAACCAAACCTAGCCTAGCAAAACCCTTCCTCCAATACTACTCCCTTTTTCTCTATTTATTTTTTTACTAATATGCCCTCTTCTTTTTTTTCACTTCAATTATATATATATATATACTATTGTGCAAACCTCAAATGAAATTAGTTTTCTCACAAATGTGAAACGCATGTACACATTTTAAATCAAGATTATGCAAGATAATATATTTCATATCTTATTTTAATTATGATCGGAGAGGGGCAAAATGGTCAATCAGATAGACAAGCATTATAACTGGCAAGGCCACGCCTCGTCGATTGAGAAGAATCTAGCACCATCCATCCAATAACCATCTCCATTTCCAACCTATATATATGATACACCGCCATCTCCATTTCCGAAAAACTCAAATTCTCCATCAAGCCTTCATTCCATCCCTGAGAAAATGGCATCGCGCTACGAAGTGGAGGTGACCATCACCTCCGCCAAGGACCTCAAGAACGTCAACTGGCGCCATGGCAGCCTCAAACCCTACGCCGTCGTTTGGGTTGACCCAAGCTCCAAATGCTCCACCCACGTGGACGACACCGGCGACACCTCCCCCTACTGGAACCAGAAGCTCGTCATCCCCTTCAACACTCCCATCCCCGACTCCACGCTCCACATCGACATCGTCCACGCCCAGGCCGCCGAGGACACCAAGCCGCTCATCGGCTCCGCGCGCCTCCCCCTCCGCGACGTCGTCGACGATGTCGGCTTGGGCGGCCGCGCCGATCGCACGCTGGACCTCAAGCGCCCCTCCGGCCGTCCGCAGGGGGAGCTCGTGGTCACCGTCAGCGTCCGCGAGCCGAGCTATCGCGCGCCGGACCCCTACTACGCACCGCCTTACGGCGTGCCGCCGCCGGCTACGAGGGACTACCCGGCTCCTCCTCCGCCGTACGCGAGCCCCTACGGCGCTCCGCCGCAGCCGGCGTACGCGGCTCCTCCGGCTGGGTACCCGGCGTACGGGGCTCCTCCGGCGTACGGTGGTCCTCCGAGTTACGGGCAGAGTAGTTACTACGGGGCACCCGGCGGGGGATATGTAGAGGAGAAGAAGAAGAGCAAGTTTGGGGGAATGGGGACGGGATTGGCTGTGGGTGCGGCTGCAGGGGTATTGGGTGGGCTTGCACTGGCTGAGGGTGTAGATGCTCTGGAGGATCACATCGCCGATGACGCGGCCGACAAGGTGGAGGATGATTTGGGATACGATGACGATGATTTCTAGTCTGTGATTTCATTGTGGATTCTTCTTCCCCCTTTTTTTATTTTGTCTTTTTTTTTTTTTGAAGGGGGTTTTATTACTATATCATATCCAATATCAATGTTCTGTATTCAACCAATCAGGGACGAATAATTTTAAGAATGCTTAAAAATTGCTACCGAATATTCGTTTCTTATGGCATAATCTTTTCGCCGAGATCGATTCTCAACTTCATCTCCATTTTTGCTCCCAAACAAATACAATTCAATGTCTTGTTGATGATCCAGGAAGTTCTAGCATAATCTTTTGTGTATGCAAATGACACATCTTCGCAAAATATAAAATGATGATGTTTTTGAAATTTAAATCTCTCTAATTATATTTTTACTGATTAAATAATAGGTTTTACAATATGGAATAAAGTTACATGGCCAAAATCTTGTTAGCCACAAAAGTTTAATATTTTAAACAGTGCTTTGTTGTCTTTGACTATATTACCCTCCATGCCTTATGTCTCGTACAAACAATTATGAAGTATTGTAATTTCCAGAATAGTTTTATTTAAGGAGAATTGTCGATCCAGGACCCAAAAGATAGTTTAATTATCAATTTAGGACCCGAAAGATGATTTGTCAATCCAGGACCCGAAAAATCAAACAATTCTCAATGCAGGACCTCATATTGAGATCATGGATTGAGAATTGTATGATCTTTCGAGTCCTGGATTGAGAATTTTTGTGATTTTTCAGGTCCTGAATTGAGAATTAATCTTTTGGGTCCTGAATCGATAATTAAAGTATCTTTCGGGTCGTAGATCGATAAAACTCCTATTTATTTAT
Source organism: Plectranthus barbatus (assembly GCA_026898455.1). Lineage (NCBI taxonomy): Eukaryota > Viridiplantae > Streptophyta > Magnoliopsida > Lamiales > Lamiaceae > Plectranthus > Plectranthus barbatus. The sequence continues at coordinate 165,018 of JAPKLW010000590.1, read as the reverse complement.
TAAGAAACTAATTTTTCAAAGTATTAGATTAATTGGTTTTGCGCTCTTTATTTACAGCTCCTCTCCAACACAGATAAAGAGTTTTATTTAATCTTCTAATACCCGTAAAAATATTTTATCAAATGTGTTGAAATGAAGATATTTTAAATTATATATAATTATCGTTTAATTTTAACACAAGTCTTGATAATTTTATAAATTAAAATATCTTCATTTCAACACATTAATATAGTTCTGATCAATCTCAATCATATTAATAATATCATAAAATGTTAAAAGTATAATGTAAATATTGAAATTTCTCATCGCTCACCCACCATATCCACTAACCCCTGATTATAATTTCATAATAATACTAATATTCATACACGATATTGTTGAGATATGAATGCGCATATTTAGTTACATTATGAAATAAATTAAATAATCTCTAAATGTTGAGTTATAATATAATATGAGGCCAAAATTTATCTAGCCACTTTTGATAACTTGTTAAGTTATCTAGCCACATGTATAAAAATACATATTTTTTAGCCACTTTGCCAATGATTGGAGAGAGAAATTGAATTTTAAAATCTTGTAGCATTAATTGTTTTTGGATTTATTATCCATTACCCCACCAACTACCCCACCACCTATCCCACTCCCCCCTTTCTCTCTCTCATCCCGTCGAACACCCACCACCGACGCACGCCATTTTTTCCGATTCGAAGCTTCAAATCGCCGGATTTCGCACGCTCAACCTGGAAAAAAATCCACATTACGTCTACGTGATGTCTGGAGAAGAAGAAAACCCGAACCAAGTAAGTTAAATCCCATTATTTCGCGATTTTTGGCTCGTTTTTTAGCGCGATTTTTACCTTGAATTTTTCTTTGATTTTTCGCAATTTTTCGTCAAATACATGTTTTATTATGTGTATGAAGTTGATTAAATTCATATTTCGTCGATTTATATGCTTTAACATGACTAGAAATACTTTAGGAATGGATTTTTGCTGTAGAACTGTAAAAATACGAACAGACTGCGCGCCCTAGGAGGGAGATGACGAGAT